>JAPTMU010000251.1:91780-196780 GCA_028583405.1 Pogonophryne albipinna
TTCATTTGCATAATCCTCCCTCAGGGACTTATTCCGGTGTGAACGCGATCTACGAGATAGTTCAGGAATTAAAGAGTTCCGGGAACTATTCCTGGGAAAAGTACTTGGTGTGAAAGCGCCTATTGTACTTTTGAACATGTTTTAGCAAAAAAAACAATGTTTTAAGGACTTCAGAATCTTGCTAATGATTTATACACACTAATACACACATATCATGTATCCCAAAGTAATCAAATGTCAGCATACAAAAGTAATTTAATCATGAAGAAACGTGAAAAATCTAGTTTACTCTTCATGTATTTAATCACAGTAAATCTCCCTTTTCCAACACGGCCAAGTGTGCAGCTTCTTTTCCGTTTTAAACAAAGACCTACTGAGACCCTCCACTTGTGTCCCTCACCATCAAATCTGAGTTATTGCTATTGCCTTTGTTACCATGTCATCTAGCAATTGGTTATTGAGATATTTCTGAATGGAAAAATATGGATGTCACACATACTAAAATACATTTTATTTAGAGGCGCCTCACAAAAGCACCCAAGGACACTTTACCATTCGGAGTGTATTCTTAAAAACGGTACGACAGCGATGCGGGACACGTAGCACTACAGGGGGGCTGGTCTGAACAGGTGGGTTTGAGGAGGTTTTTGGACTCAATCCGGTGTTTTAAATAATGAAAATATAACAGTACGCCGTTCGGCCACTACCAACATTTGCTTCATCGTCAGGAAATACTGGATTCTGATTGGGTAGAGTTTAGTATGTGTGTATGTGATGTCCTCAGCAACAGTCTGATTCCTCTGCTAACGCTAACTAGCTCATTACTGAACAGCAGCAACCCGTCTTACAGGGATAGTTATCAGCATTAACTGCATTGTTGTGTCACAGGACCTGAGTGGATATATATCAGAGGTTACGCTAACGTTAGCACGTCTGTCCCACTCTTAAATGACTTCATTTTAATGAGTTTTTCCATCATGTTCAAATGATAATAAAGTATACTATACATCTCACTTGTCCAAGTATCTTGTTTTATGTTTACTAACCATGTGAAGCGTTTTAAGGTCTTTATGATGTATGTGTAGAGCCAACTAGCTTTAACAATGATACAAAAGCTCCTTTCATTCTTTCTATTATCCATGTAGCCTTTTTTGTAAAACGACATCCTTCATGTTGGCTGGAGACGGAGTTTACCACTAACTTATTCATCTCTTGTTCAGCAACAGATCGAAAACTGCTTCTTTCCACTCGTTGAAAGTTAATGGTAAATCCGTTAGTTATTGTCATTTGGGAAAACTGGAAAGATTTACAGAGGCAGCAACTCTAGCCAATCAGAAGAGAGTATTCCCCTCAGGTCATGGATGTAACGATAGACTGCATAGCTCAAGGTCACAGGGTCTAAAAACATCTTTCATAAAACAGATTTTTGATTGACTTTGTGATTTGAATCATAAAGACTAAAACCCAAGAAATCAATATATCTGACGAAATAAAATCGCTGCCCGAAAGACAATTTCCTTTGAAAAAGAACCGTTCCTAACGGCTAACGAGCTATTTTCCGATTAGTGAAAACATACTAATTTACTTAAACTTAAAGTTCTTAAAAAGGTAGTCAAGGAGCTCAGATTTAAAAAGGGGTTATTTTCGATGTGTTGGTCACAGGTACGTTAAGTTAATTTAAGAACCTGAGATCTACAGGTTTGACCACCTTGACAGATTACTGCACTTATACTTTGATTGTATTTCCCTGCTGCCTCCCTTCAGGGCTTGAGGCCTCCGAAGCACATGTACTTGACCTCCAGATACTCGTCCACGCCGTATTTGGAGCCTTCGCGGCCCAACCCGGACTGTTTGACCCCCCCGAACGTGGCCTCCGGGGTGGACAGGAGGCCTTCGTTCACTCCCACCATCCCCACCTCCAACGCCTCCGCCACGCGCCAGATCTGACTCACGTCCTGCGAGAAGAAGTACCCTGAGGACAGGAACATCACAGCGTTATAGTGTAAACCGGAATGATCCACATCCAGGGTGTATCCGTGTGCTTTCTTCCTGTGTGTTCCTGCCTGTGAACATGACCTAAGCGGCTCATAACCAATTGCCCCTTGCAGGATTAATAAAGTTGTTGATTGATTTCAGGCAGGAGTCTGTTGTGAACCCTGAATGTTGATACCACAAAGTTTAACGCTAGAAACTGCCGGATGCTAACCTGCAGCTGTTGGACAATTTGTATAATTAGCAAGGTTGCGTTAATTAGCATCAATTAGCATTATATCCTATGCAGACTGGCTGATTTGGACCATTTTGGAGTGGTTTGGGGTTATTGAGATGTATTGGTGCCGAGTCCATTTCTGACATTTATCAAGATTCAAAAGTGCAGTTTTAACCAGAAAGTTGACGTATCTGTTCTCTGCTTTTTGATTAATGTTGGGTCGATTTGGAAGATTTAGGGGACTCTGGATGATCTGGATTGGACAGATTGCTTATTTAATTGTGTCCACAGTAGAGGTAATATCCAATGGTCCAACTCTACTCATGGTGGTCCACATCAGTCCACAGAGAACAGATATGGACACTTTCTGGTTAAATCTGTCCTTGTTGATCCTGGAAATGTCAGAAATGGATTCAGCATCCTCCCTAACCCCCAGAACCACTCCAGAACTGTCCAAATGGGCCAAGTCGATAATCCTAATTAACGTAATGTTGTGCAAAAGTCCCAACATCTGCAGCTTAGCATCCGGCAGTCTCTATGAGCTCCAGACCCGGCTCTACAGTTCAGGGTTCAATTTGATGACGAGTAGAATATGACTTTTTTTATAAGCCACTCACCTGCCAGCCCGACATGAGAAGCGTTAGCGATGGCCAGAGCTTCCTCCTCTGTGTCAAACCTGGAACCACAAACATCTTTAGTGGTTGATGTATTTCTAACACATTGGAACTGTTTTTATAAAGCGCTACCTAGACGATAAGCATCCAAAGCAGCTGCATTATAGCTGTTGGTTTTTGTAAATAGATACTTTATTGTTCCCAAATTGGGAAATGATTTTGTTCCAGCAGCGAGTTGTCAAGCACTATTTGAGTAAATATATTTAAAAAGAGATAATTAACATTAGCAGCAAGTATTTACCAATCATAAATCCTAAAGCAAAAATATTGAATACATTGAGTACTTTACAATATACAGTGTTACTAAGCTACAGGAATACAGACACATGATGGCATTGATTGAAGACATACACAAAATACATATCATTTATTCTCCGTTTAGATTTTTCTCTTTCCTTTTTAGCTTTATAAAAAAGGTCGTTATTGGATTCATGTGTACAATAATTATTTGACTATTAAATCACATTTAATGGAATATATTATATTGAATGAAACAAAAAGTAAAATAGAAAAATGACCCTCAAGTTTAACACAACAATAAATGTTGTTTCAAAGTGCTGGTTTGATCTTTGGTGCAAGGTGGGTTAGGATGCCAATGTCCTTATTTGATATTTTCCTAATACAGTTTGGGACATTTCGGTACTAAAGAGATCCTGAGTGTCCTCTTCCAACATGAGAGTAGCATGCTAACAAAGGTATCAACTGTAGCTGTGAACAGGACAGGATGTGTGATTACCTAGAAGAGCATCAGGACTGTTTGAGGCAGATGATAGCTATGTGATTAACATGATGATTCAGCCTCTATGGAGAGAGACATCAAGCATGCTCATTTCTGACGTGGAGCTAATCTGAAGTAAACATTGAACTGCTGCTCTATTCCTCCATCTTGTGACTGTGTAACTCCCTCTCTTGGATATCAGCATGTGAAGGACACTGTTCAGGAACTAGTCTCTGTATGTGATGACTCCTTCCATCTGGAGAGGATCACAGATACATGGATCCTGAGGATCACAGATACATGGATCCTGAGGATCACAGATACATGGATCCTGAGGATCACAGATACATGGATCCTGAGGTTGAAGCTCAAGCCGGGGACAGATCAAACAGCTTTATGAGTGTCTCAGACCTGATGACGGGCAGCAGCGGGCCGAAGGTCTCCTCCCGGGTGCAGATCATGTCTGTGGAGACGTCAGTGAGGAGCGTGGGCTGCACGAAGGAGCCGTCCAGACGCTTCCCCCCCCGCAGAACCTTCGCCCCCGGGACACCGCGTCCGAGATCTGGGCCTCCACCTGCACACACCATCAGAACCAGAACCAGGTTTATCACCAGGTAGGTTGACACGTACGAGGAATTTGACTTGGTGTTTTAAGATTAAAAACACAGATGGAGAACTATGTTAAGAAAACTATAATAACATAAAAAAATTATAGTAAAATATAACAGGATGTTTAATAAGAACTGGATACAGCCTGTTCTTTCCTGTGAGAGCTGCTCATTGGCTCATGAGGACAAATTGGCCTGAGATTCTCTAGAGCAAAACGTTGCAGATTACCCATCATGCCTTGCTGTGAGAGCAGAAGTACCCGTATGTAGCTCATAGAGCGCAGTTGAGTTTCCCCTTAAGCCCCGCCTCCTGTCATTAAGCCCCGCCCCCTCAGCTCAGAAGAATGAATGGAGAGAGAAAATACATCTGGATTCAACTTTTCCACCTGAACATCAACAGGAGAGGACTCTTTAAAGTAGAGACACTACATACTGATAAACACCTGAACATCAGCAGGAGAGGACTCTTTAAAGTAGAGACACTACATACTGATAAACACCTGCACATCAGCAGGAGAGGACTCTTTAAAGTAGAGACACTACATACTGATATACACCTGAACATCAGCAGGAGAGGACTCTTTAAAGTAGAGACACTACATACTGATATACACCTGAACATCAGCAGGAGAGGACTCTTTAAAGTAGAGACACTACATACTGATATACACCTGAACATCAGCAGGAGAGGACTCTTTAAAGTAGAGACTCTACATACTGATATACACCTGAACATCAGCAGGAGAGGACTCTTTAAAGTAGAGACACTACATACTGATATACACCTGAACATCAGCAGGAGAGGACTCTTTAAAGTGGAGACACTACATACTGATATACACCTGAACATCAACAGGAGAGGACTCTTTAAAGTAGAGACACTACATACTGATAAACACCTGCACATCAGCAGGAGAGGACTCTTTAAAGTAGAGACACTACATACTGATATACACCTGAACATCAGCAGGAGAGGACTCTTTAAAGTAGAGACTCTACATACTGATAAACACCTGAACATCAACAGGAGAGGACTCTTTAAAGTAGAGACACTACATACTGATAAACACCTGCACATCAGCAGGAGAGGACTCTTTAAAGTAGAGACACTACATACTGATATACACCAGAACATCAGCAGGAGAGGACTCTTTAAAGTAGAGACACCACATACTGATATACACCTGAACATCAGCAGGAGAGGACTCTTTAAAGTAGAGACACTACATACTGATATACACCAGAACATCAGCAGGAGAGGACTCTTTAAAGTAGATACACTACATACTGATATACACCTGAACATCAGCAGGAGAGGACTCTTTAAAGTAGAGATACTACATACTGATATACACCTGAACATCAGCAGGAGAGGACTCTTTAAAGTAGAGACACTACATACTGATATACACCTGAACATCAGCCGGAGAGGACTCTTTAAAGTAGAGACACTACATACTGATATACACCTGAACATCAGCAGGAGAGGACTCTTTAAAGTGGAGACACTACATACTGATATATACCTGAACATCAGCCGGAGAGGACTCTTTAAAGTAGAGACACTACATACTGATATACACCTGAACATCAGCAGGAGAGGACTCTTTAAAGTAGAGACACTACATACTGATATACACCTGAACATCAGCAGGAGAGGACTCTTTAAAGTAGAGACTCTACATACTGATATACACCTGACCATCAGCAGGAGAGGACTCTTTAAAGTGGAGACACTACATACTGATATACACCTGAACATCAGCAGGAGAGGACTCTTTAAAGTAGAGACACTTCATACTGATATACACCTGAACATCAGCAGGAGAGGACTCTTTAAAGTAGAGACTCTACATACTGATATACACCTGACCATCAGCAGGAGAGGACTCTTTAAAGTGGAGACACTACATACTGATACGTCTTGTTCTCTCTGCAGAGCGAGATCTCTCCCTGTCGACCCGTTGCTGTGAGTGAAACTCCTGTGATTACATCTTGAGTAGTTTGTGGTTCACCTTCTCTGCAGCTCTGTTGTTGATCAGCGGGCCCTGCGTGGTGCTGGGCTCCGAGCCGTGACCCAGCACGAGTTCGGCATCCATCGCTCGGCTGAGCTTCTCCACGAACACATCGTGGATCTTGCTCTGCACCAGGAAGCGGTTCGAACACACGCACGTCTGCAGGAAGAGGGAGGAGTCAGAGTTCTGATGTTTTACGTTCAGAGGACGGAAGTAGTGGAGTACAAATACTTCGTTCTGGCATCAGTTCTTTACTCCACTACTTATTTTTCAGACGACTTTTTACTTTCTACTTCTTACATGTTGAACCCAAATACCTGTACTTTCTACTTCTTACATGTTGAACACAGATACCTGTACTTTCTACTTCTTACATGTTGAACACAGATACCTGTACTTTCTACTTCTTACATGTTGAACCCAAATACCTGTACTTTCTACTTCTTACATGTTGAACACAAATACCTGTACTTTCTACTTCTTACATGTTGAACTCAAATACCTGTACTTTCTACTTCTTACATGTTGAACACAGATACCTGTACTTTCTACTTCTTACATGTTGAACTCAAATACCTGTACTTTCTACTTCTTACATGTTGAACTCAAATACCTGTACTTTCTACTTCTTACATGTTGAACTCAAATACCTGTACTTTCTACTTCTCTCATGTTGAACCCAAATACCTGTACTTTCTACTTCTCTCATGTTGAACTCAAATACCTGTACTTTCTACTTCTTACATGTTGAACACAAATACCTGTACTTTCTACTTCTTACATGTTGAACTCAAATACCTGTACTTTCTACTTCGTACATGTTGAACCCAAATACCTGTACTTTCTACTTCTTACATGTTGAACACAAATACCTGTACTTTCTACTTCTTACATGTTGAACTCAAATACCTGTACTTTCTACTTCTTACATGTTGAACTCAAATACCTGTACTTTCTACTTCTTACATGTTGAACTCAAATACCTGTACTTTCTACTTCTCTCATGTTGAACCCAAATACCTGTACTTTCTACTTCTCTCATGTTGAACTCAAATACCTGTACTTTCTACTTCTTACATGTTGAACACAAATACCTGTACTTTCTACTTCTTACATGTTGAACTCAAATACCTGTACTTTCTACTTCGTACATGTTGAACCCAAATACCTGTACTTTCTACTTCTTACATGTTGAACCCAAATACCTGTACTTTCTACTTCTTACATGTTGAACTCAAATACCTGTACTTTCTACTTCTTACATGTTGAACCCAAATACCTGTACTTTCTACTTCTTACATGTTGAACCCAAATACCTGTACTTTCTACTTCTTACATGTTGAACCCAAATACCTGTACTTTCTACTTCTTACATGTTGAACACAAATACCTGTACTTTCTACTTCTTACATGTTGAACCCAAATACCTGTACTTTCTACTTCTTACATGTTGAACTCAAATACCTGTACTTTCTACTTCTTACATGTTGAACACAAATACCTGTACTTTCTACTTCTTACATGTTGAACTCAAATACCTGAACTTTCTACTTCTTACATGTTGAACCCAAATACCTGTACTTTCTACTTCTTACATGTTGAACTCAAATACCTGTACTTTCTACTTCTTACATGTTGAACTCAAATACCTGTACTTTCTACTTCTTACATGTTGAACTCAAATACCTGTACTTTCTACTTCTTACATGTTGAACTCAAATACCTGTACTTTCTACTTCTTACATGTTGAACCCAAATACCTGTACTTTCTACTTCTTACATGTTGAACTCAAATACCTGTACTTTCTACTTCTTACATGTTGAACACAAATACCTGTACTTTCTACTTCTTACATGTTGAACACAAACACCTGTACTTTCTACTTCTTACATGTTGAACACAAATACCTGTACTTTCTACTTCTTACATGTTGAACCCAAATACCTGTACTTTCTACTTCTTACATGTTGAACTCAAATACCTGTACTTTCTACTTCTTACATGTTGAACTCAAATATCTGTACTTTCTACTTCTTACATGTTGAACCAAATACCTGTACTTTCTACTTCTTACATGTTGAACTCAAATACCTGTACTTTCTACTTCTTACATGTTGAACTCAAATACCTGTACTTTCTACTTCTTACATGTTGAACTCAAATACCTGTACTTTCTACTTCTTACATGTTGAACTCAAATATCTGTACTTTCTACTTCTTACATGTTGAACCCAAATACCTGTACTTTCTACTTCTTACATGTTGAACTCAAATACCTGTACTTTCTACTTCTTACATGTTGAACTCAAATACCTGTACTTTCTACTTCTTACATGTTGAACCAAATACCTGTACTTTCTACTTCTTACATGTTGAACCCAAATACCTGTACTTTCTACTTCTTACATGTTGAACTCAAATACCTGTACTTTCTACTTCTTACATGTTGAACTCAAATACCTGTACTTTCTACATGTTGAACTCAAATACCTGTACTTTCTACTTCTTACATGTTGAACTCAAATACCTGTACTTTCTACTTCTTACATGTTGAACCCAAATACCTGTACTTTCTACTTCTTACATGTTGAACCCAAATACCTGTACTTTCTACTTCTTACATGTTGAACCCAAATACCTGTACTTTCTACTTCTTACATGTTGAACCCAAATACCTGTACTTTCTACTTCTTACATGTTGAACCCAAATACCTGTACTTTCCACTTCTTACATGTTGAACCCAAATACCTGTACTTTCTACTTCTTACATGTTGAACCCAAATACCTGTACTTTCTACTTCTCTCATGTTGAACCCAAATACCTGTACTTTCTACTTCTTACATGTTGAACCCAAATACCTGTACTTTCTACTTCTCACATGTTGAACCCAAATACCTGTACTTTCTACTTCTTACATGTTGAACACAAATACCTGTACTTTCTACTTCTTACATGTTGAACCCAAATACCTGTACTTTCTACTTCTTACATGTTGAACCCAAATACCTGTACTTTCTACTTCTTACATGTTGAACTCAAATACCTGTACTTTCTACTTCTTACATGTTGAACCCAAATACCTGTACTTTCTACTTCTTACATGTTGAACCCAAATACCTGTACTTTCTACTTCTTACATGTTGAACCCAAATACCTGTACTTTCTACTTCTCATGTTGAACCCAAATACCTGTACTTTCTACTTCTTACATGTTGAACCCAAATACCTGTACTTTCTACTTCTCACATGTTGAACCCAAATACCTGTACTTTCTACTTCTTACATGTTGAACACAAATACCTGTACTTTCTACTTCTTACATGTTGAACCCAAATACCTGTACTTTCTACTTCTTACATGTTGAACCCAAATACCTGTACTTTCTACTTCTTACATGTTGAACACCAAATACCTGTACTTTCTACTTCTTACATGTTGAACCCAAATACCTGTACTTTCTACTTCTCACATGTTGAACCCAAATACCTGTACTTTCTACTTCTTACATGTTGAACACAAATACCTGTACTTTCTACTTCTTACATGTTGAACCCAAATACCTGTACTTTCTACTTCTTACATGTTGAACCCAAATACCTGTACTTTCTACTTCTTACATGTTGAACTCAAATACCTGTACTTTCTACTTCTTACATGTTGAACCCAAATACCTGTACTTTCTACTTCTTACATGTTGAACCCAAATACCTGTACTTTCTACTTCTTACATGTTGAACCCAAATACCTGTACTTTCTACTTCTTACATGTTGAACCCAAATACCTGTACTTTCTACTTCTTACATGTTGAACAAATACCTGTACTTTCTACTTCTCACATGTTGAACCCAAATACCTGTACTTTCTACTTCTTACATGTTGAACCCAAATACCTGTACTTTCTACTTCTTACATGTTGAACACAAATACCTGTACTTTCTACTTCTTACATGTTGAACCCAAATACCTGTACTTTCTACTTCTTACATGTTGAACCCAAATACCTGTACTTTCTACTTCTCTCATTTCCCAAACAGCTGGTTCCTTTAGTCTGAATGTGTGTTTGGTGGCGTGATCATTATTCTTTAGAGTCATTGCGTGCCTATTGATTTGAACACGATCCGTGTATCCATCATTTCCTGGTCTTCTCTAAAGAAGAGGGACCAATGGAAACGTTGTCATGTTGCCGTTGTTCAGCATGGAAACATTCATTAGCTAACAATGACATTATTGTTCTATTAATATAAAGGGAGGTCAGGTACTCTTTAAAGCAGCTGCTAGTTATGGGTACTTTTTACTTAAGTACACTTCAAAGCCTCTTTACTTTTACCTGAGTAAAGAAGTTTAGTCAGTACTTCTACTTTCACCAGAGTATTTTTAAACACGAGTATCTGTACTTCTACTCGAGTAAAGGATGTGTTTATTGTATTTTTGTAACTCTGGCACAACTATTTCCTTCGGGATGAATAAAGTCCTATCTTATAATTTGATGAGTAACCTCCAGACGTGGAAGAAGAATATTTTGTAGGTATTTTCCCCACATATGTTTTGGAACATTTTGACCTATTTTTAATGTTGCAATAATATTTTTGGACATTTCTTTCAGACATAGTACACACATCTTCTTTACATGTTTCTGTTATCTTTAACAGATTTAAAAAAAACGTTTTTTTCAAGATATGTTTCAAACCTTGTTAACATATCGAGCCTGTGTAGTGACTTTTCAGAGGGAGGAGAGTTCTCTCACAAAGTAACCCCCCTGCTTCCTCAGAAGTATAACAAGTACAACATGTAGCTCTGAGGTGTACTGCAGTACTCGTTACCTGTCCGGAGTTCCTGAACTTGGAGTTAATGGCGCCGCTGACGGCCATTTCCACGTCTGCGCTGTCGAACACGATGAAGGGGGCGTGGCCTCCCAGCTCCATGGACGCCTTCTTCACCGTGTCGGCAGCCATTTTCAGAAGTACCTGACAGCGGAGTACACGATGTTTAAATACTGCATCAGGGGCTAATACAACATTTAGCTCATCACTTTCAGATTACTTTTGGCCTTTTTTTCACATTTCTTAGTAAGATTTTATTCTTTTTTTAACTAAACTTATATTTCTTTTAGATTTTTCTCAAATTATTTGACAAAAACGTATTTTGGAAAGAATACTATGTATCTTAAGAAAAAGCGTATAATGCTGCAGCGTGGTCAGATATCACACCTGCACGCTGCAGTACTGTGTGTACACTGAACACACACAGTACTGCAGTGTGTGGGGAGAGACTGGGCTTTTATCATTAGGTGAACTAGGAAGTGTGTATCTCAAGCTTCTTATGCAAACAAGTTATTGAACTAAGATTTCTCAACTTGAACTGACTGAAGTTAAGCGGGCTTATTAACAAATCAATACTGCTGTGTAATACATGTATATATATTTCAGACGTACAATAAGACATGTGTGACACAATTTATGCGCAATTCATAATAAAGATATGTTGAAGGAGGGAAGGACCCCGGGCCGTAGTTTGGACCCCCTGTTCTGTAACTTCCTCTCACCTTGCCGGTGGCCGTGGAGCCGGTGAAGGAGATTTTGGCCACCAGGGGGTCGGTGCAGAGAACCTGCCCGACAGAGGGAGTCTTCTCCCGGGAGCTGGGGACCACGTTGAAGACCCCCGCTGGGACCCCCGCCTGCTCCGCCAGCTGCAGGGTTTAATAATGATTGATCATGAAAGTGTTCTCAAAGCTGGTGAAGGTGCAGCTAGTCTGAATGGCTTTGTAGACTGCAGGGTAGCTGGTGGATTTACTCCAGGTGGAACTAAAGTCTGATTTAACACTTGGTTAGATTTACCATCATTCATCCAGATCTGTGAAGTAACTAAAGGTATTAAATACATGTAAGTACACCATGTACCTCTGAACTGTAGTATTGAAATACTCAAGTTAAGTACAGTACCTGAGTAAATGTACTTAGTTACGTTACAGCTCTGATGATATGATCCCCTCTCCAGGAGTGTGTGCGCCTCAAAGTGTGTGTGGACTGGTTGTGAGAGAGCGTAGCAGTGGATTCATGATGATGAATAGAATCAGGTCTTAGGCGTAGTTACCTCGGCCAGAGCGAGGGCGGACAGCGGCGTGTCCTCGGCCGGCTTCACCACCACCGTGCAGCCGGCCGCCAGCGCCGCGCCCACCTTCCTGGTGATCATCGCACTGGGGAAGTTCCACTGTGGACGGAATAAAAAAATGAATGAAAAACATACTGTCCTCATTCCCTTGTTCCATTAAAAACAAAGGTATCAACTGCAGCTGTGAACATGACAGGATGTGTGATTACCTAGAAGAGCATCAGGACTGTTTGAGGCAGATGATAGCTATGTGATTAACATGATGATTCAGCCTCTATGGAGAGAGACATCAAGCATGCTCATTTCTGACGTGGAGCTAATCTGAAGTAAACATTGAATACTGCTTTCTATTCCTCCATCTTGTGACTGTGTAACTCCCTCTCTTGGATATCAGCATGTGAAGGACACTGTTCAGGAACTAGTCTCTGTATGTGATGACTCCTTCCATCTGGAGAGGATCACAGATACATGGATCCTGAGGATCACAGATACATGGATCCTGAGGATCACAGATACATGGATCCTGAGGTTCAAGCTCAAGCCGGGGACGAGAGATTATTAACATTTTGAAGTATTCAGAAAAAGTCATAATTTTTTTGAGAAAAAGTCAAAATGTTGATATTTTTTGAGAAAAAGTCCGAATTTTTGAGAAAAAGTCAGATATTTTAGAAAAAGTCCGAATTTTGATATTTTTGAGAAAAAGTCCGAATTTTGATATTTTTGAGAAAGTCATAATTTTAAGATAAAGTCAGAATTTAGATATTTTTGAGAAAAAGTCAAAATGTTGATATTTTTTGAGAAAAAGTCCGAATTTTTAAACAAAAGTCAGATTTTGAGATAAAGTCAGAATTTAGGATATTTTGGAGAAAAAGTCAGAATTTTGAGAAAAAGTCCGAATTTTTTGAGAAAAAGTCCAATTTTTGATATTTTTTGAGAAAAAGGTCAGAACTTTGTGAAAAAAAAAATTCTGTTTTGAGATTTGACTGCTTCCATTCTGGAGAGGATCACAGATACATGGATCCTGAGGATCACAGATACATGGGATCCTGAGGATCACAGATACATGGATCCTGAGGATCACAGATACATGGATCAGAGATTGAAGCTCAAGCCGGGGGACCATGGAGAGTTTCTAACAAATATTAACATCTGTTTATGTTATTTAAATTATACACGTTTCAAAATGATGCCAAAATCTCAACAGACTGGTATCTTGTTACATTACAGTAAATACAATTCTTTCTTCTGTGGTTATTGTAAGTCAGTCAGTAGGGGCTTGGACTGGGAGCCGTAGGGTCGCCGGTTCAAGTCCCCGAACAGACGTAAAATATGGGGTGTGGACTGCTACTTGGTCCCAGTTCACCTCCTGGACCCTGTCGTGGTGCCCCTGAGCAAGGCACCGGACACCCCCCCCCCCACCCCCATTGCTCCCCGGGCGCTGTGCAATATCTGCCCACTGCTCCCAGTACTAGGGTGGGTCAAAAGCAGAGGTCAAATGTCACTGTGTGTATGTGTGACCATTAAAGAGGGATTCATCCTCTGCTGCACCCGTTTGAATGGATTATATGTTTGAACACTAGATGGCGTAATGGGGCAACAACATGTAACTGGTCTCCTGGCACAGGTGTGTGTGATATTGACTGGGAGAGCAATCGTTTTTTGACCGTGTCTGAACACGCAGTTTTTCTTTGTAACTAAAGATATTGAAAGCTAAACTTCGTGGTACATGGAAATGGCACGGTCTAGTTAACCCAGCTCAGCCGATCCCAGGGGATATGGAGTGGGTCACCACACCCTCCGATTCCATCTACTGTAGAAGCTGAAGTGGCTGCTCACCGGCGTGATGATGGAGGCCACGCCGGTGGGCTGTTTGAGGAGGAGGATCTTCCGGTCTCTAGTGGGGGAGGGGACCACGTCTCCGTACACTCGCCGAGCCTCCTCCGAAAACCACTCCAGGAAGGAGGCGGCGTACGCGATCTCCCTGCGGGACTCCTGCAGCGGCTTTCCCTGAAGACACAGAAAAACATCTGGTCAAAGGTCTCTCTCACGCTGACAGGTACACGGTTAAAGGGACCTATTATACAGAATCCACTTCCTCATGTCTCTTCTACGTCAACACCTGTCCCCTCTTCTTCATGTCTCTTCTACATCAACACCTGTCCCCTCTTCTTCATGTCTCTTCTACATCAACATGTGTCCCCTCTTCTTCATGTCTCTTCTACATTAACATGTGTCCCCTCTTCTTCATGTCTCTTCTACATCAGCATGTGTCCCCTCTTCTACATCAACATGTGTCCCCTCTTCTACATCAACATGTGTCCCCTCTTCTTCATGTCTCTTCTACATCAACATGTGTCCCCTCTTCTACATCAACATGTGTCCCCTCTTCTTCATGTCTCTTCTACATCAACATGTGTCCCCTCTTCTTCATGTCTCTTCTACATCAACATGTGTCCCCTCTTCTTCATGTCTCTTCTACATCAACATGTGTCCCCTCTTCTTCATGTCTCTTCTACATCAACATGTGTCCCCTCTTCTTCATGTCTCTTCTACATCAACATGTGTCCCCTCTTCTTCATGTCTCTTCTACATCAGCATGTGTCCCCTCTTCTACATCAACATGTGTCCCCTCTTCTACATCAACATGTGTCCCCTCTTCTTCATGTCTCTTCTACATTAACATGTGTCCCCTCTTCTTCATGTCTCTTCTACATCAACATGTGTCCCCTCTTCTTCATGTCTCTTCTACATCAGCATGTGTCCCCTCTTCTTCATGTCTCTTATACATCAACATGTGTCCCCTCTTCTTCATGTCTCTTCTACATCAACATGTGTCCCCTCTTCTACATCAACATGTGTCCCCTCTTCTTCATGTCTCTTCTACATCAACATGTGTCCCCTCTTCTTCATGTCTCTTCTACATCAACATGTGTCCCCTCTTCTTCATGTCTCTTCTACATCAGCATGTGTCCCCTCTTCTTCATGTCTCTTCTACATTAACATGTGTCCCCTCTTCTTCATGTCTCTTCTACATCAGCATGTGTCCCCTCTTCTACATCAACATGTGTCCCCTCTTCTTCATGTCTCTTCTACATTAACATGTGTCCCCTCTTCTTCATGTCTCTTCTACATCAACATGTGTCCCCTCTTCTTCATGTCTCTTCTACATCAGCATGTGTCCCCTCTTCTACATCAACATGTGTCCCCTCTTCTTCATGTCTCTTCTACATTAACATGTGTCCCCTCTTCTTCATGTCTCTTCTACATTAACATGTGTCCCCTCTTCTTCATGTCTCTTCTACATCAGCATGTGTCCCCTCTTCTTCATGTCTCTTCTACATCAACATGTGTCCCCTCTTCTTCATGTCTCTTCTACATCAACATGTGTCCCCTCTTCTACATCAACATGTGTCCCCTCTTCTTCATGTCTCTTCTACATCAACATGTGTCCCCTCTTCTTCATGTCTCTTCTACATCAACATGTGTCCCCTCTTCTTCATGTCTCTTCTACATCAACATGTGTCCCCTCTTCTACATCAACATGTGTCCCCTCTTCTTCATGTCTCCTCTACATCAACATGTGTCCCCTCTTCTTCATGTCTCTTCTACATCAACATGTGTCCCCTCTTCTTCATGTCTCTTCTACATCAACATGTGTCCCCTCTTCTTCATGTCTCTTCTACATCAACATGTGTCCCCTCTTCTTCATGTCTCTTCTACATCAACACCTGTCCCTCTTCCTCATGTCTCTTCTACATCAACACCTGTCCCCTCTTCCTCATGTCTCTTCTACATCAACACCTGTCCCCTCTTCCTCATGTCTCTTCTACATCAACACCTGTCCCCTCTTCTTCATGTCTCTTCTACATCAACACCTGTCCCCTCTTCTTCATGTCTCTTCTACATCAACACCTGTCCCCTCTTCTTCATGTCTCTTCTACATCAACATGTGTCCCCTCTTCTCCATGTCTCTTCTACATCAACATGTGTCCCCTCTTCTTCATGTCTCTTCTACATCAACACCTGTCCCCTCTTCTTCATGTCTCTTCTACATCAACATGTGTCCCCTCTTCTCCATGTCTCTTCTACATCAGCATGTGTCCCCTCTTCTCCATGTCTCTTCTACATCAACATGTGTCCCCTCTTCTTCATGTCTCTTCTACATCAACATGTGTCCCCTCTTCTTCATGTCTCTTCTACATCAGCATGTGTCCCCTCTTCTTCATGTCTCTTCTACATCAACATGTGTCCCCTCTTCTTCATGTCTCTTCTACATCAACATGTGTCCCCTCTTCCTCATGTCTCTTCTACATCAGCATGTGTCCCCTCTTCTTCATGTCTCTTCTACATCAGCATGTGTCCCCTCTTCTTCATGTCTCTTCTACATCAGCATGTGTCCCCTCTGTACTCACACATTCGAAGGTGATGAGTCTGGCGAGGTCCTCTTTGTGCAGCGTCATCAGATCGAACCACTTCCTGAGCACCACGCTCCTGTCCTGCAGGAGAACCAATCACAGCACAGCAAGGTCATTCAGGGTTCATTTGTAATAATTACACGCATCAAAGCAATCTCTCATGTTGCAGCCTCAGTGTTGAATTACTTAAAGGGGACCTATTTTTATTTTTTGGTTGTCCCCTCTCCTGTTCTCTTGGTTTTAGTGCATGTAAACGGTCTGCAGAGGCTAAAATCAGTGTTCCCTCCAGATGGCGTTCTCTCCCGCACAAAAAGTTTATCTGACTCGACTCATGTTAAATATGTCTTCTCAGAAGTCATTGCCCAGTCATTCTCACTCTCACGGTGTTTCTCAATGTCGAGGAAGGACTGTTCCAATGTCCAGGCTCCTTGGAATTCTACCGAGGACTGAATCCTTCGTTGCGGGAAGTTTCGAGGATGCACCATTGTATCCTCCGCGGTCTTAAAATCCCCACAATGCTTTGCGCACGGACCAATTTCCAAAATCTGTGGCGGAAAATGGAAGGCGGGGCCTCGCATATGACGCACACCTGTTAGCATTCTCCCTCAGACCTGCACCCTCTGAAGCACTGCCCTTTAAATGTCTTTATATCTGCGTATAAATAGTGTTTTATCACTCGTTTGCTTTCTATGAACTCTATATTGATGTTAAGCATTAACAGTAATAGATTATAGATTAGTATTATTTTCCACACGGAGCCTCTTGGCGCTAAATCTGGTTCTGTTCCTAAAACAGAACCAGATTAAAAAGTGACCAGGAAAACTGAACGGGTCATTTGGGGACAAAAAGTGGCTGCTGCCCAATCCACAAAGAGAAAAGAAGATGTCTCTCCTTTAAAGAGTCCTCTCCTGCTGATGTTCAGGTGTATATCAGTATGTAGTGTCTCTACTTTAAAGAGTCCTCTCCTGCTGATGTTCAGGTGTATATCAGTATGTAGTGTCTCTACTTTAAAGAGTCCTCTCCTGCTGATGTTCAGGTGTATATCAGTATATAGTGTCTCTACTTTAAAGAGTTCTCTCCTGCTGATGTTCAGGTGTATATCAGTATGTAGTGTCTCTACTTTAAAGAGTCCTCTCCTGCTGATGTTCAGGTGTATATCAGTATGTAGTGTCTCTACTTTAAAGAGTCCTCTCCTGCTGATGTTCAGGTGTATATCAGTATATAGTGTCTCTACTTTAAAGAGTTCTCTCCTGCTGATGTTCAGGTGTATATCAGTATATAGTGTCTCTACTTTAAAGAGTCCTCTCCTGCTGATGTTCAGGTGTATATCAGTATGTAGTGTCTCTACTTTAAAGAGTCCTCTCCTGCTGATGTTCAGGTGTATATCAGTATGTAGTGTCTCTACTTTAAAGAGTCCTCTCCTGCTGATGTTCAGGTGTATATCAGTATGTAGTGTCTCTACTTTAAAGAGTCCTCTCCTGCTGATGTTCAGGTGTATATCAGTATGTAGTGTCTCTACTTTAAAGAGTCCTCTCCTGCTGATGTTCAGGTGTATATCAGTATGTAGTGTCTCTACTTTAAAGAGTCCTCTCCTGCTGATGTTCAGGTGTATATCAGTATGTAGTGTCTCTACTTTAAAGAGTCCTCTCCTGCTGATGTTCAGGTGTATATTAGTATGTAGTGTCTCTACTTTAAAGAGTCCTCTCCTGCTGATGTTCAGGTGTATATCAGTATGTAGTGTCTCTACTTTAAAGAGTCCTCTCCTGCTGATGTTCAGGTGTATATCAGTATGTAGTGTCTCTACTTTAAAGAGTCCTCTCCTGCTGATGTTCAGGTGTATATCAGTATGTAGTGTCTCTACTTTAAAGAGTCCTCTCCTGCTGATGTTCAGGTGTATATCAGTATGTAGTGTCTCTACTTTAAAGAGTCCTCTCCTGCTGATGTTCAGGTGTATATCAGTATGTAGTGTCTCTACTTTAAAGAGTCCTCTCCTGCTGATGTTCAGGTGTATATCAGTATGTAGTGTCTCTACTTTAAAGAGTCCTCTCCTGCTGATGTTCAGGTGTATATCAGTGTGTAGTGTCTCTACTTTAAAGAGTCCTCTCCTGCTGATGTTCAGGTGTATATCAGTGTGTAGTGTCTCTACTTTAAAGAGTCCTCTCCTGCTGATGTTCAGGTGTATATCAGTGTGTAGTGTCTCTCCTTTAAAGAGTCCTCTCCTGCTGATGTTCAGGTGTATATCAGTATGTAGTGTCTCTACTTTAAAGAGTCCTCTCCTGCTGATGTTCAGGTGTATATCAGTGTGTAGTGTCTCTACTTTAAAGAGTCCTCTCCTGCTGATGTTCAGGTGTATATCAGTGTGTAGTGTCTCTCCTTTAAAGAGTCCTCTCCTGCTGATGTTCAGGTGTATATCAGTATGTAGTGTCTCTACTTTAAAGAGTCCTCTCCTGCTGATGTTCAGGTGTATATCAGTATGTAGTGTCTCTACTTTAAAGAGTCCTCTCCTGCTGATGTTCAGGTGTATATCAGTATGTAGTGTCTCTACTTTAAAGAGTCCTCTCCTGCTGATGTTCAGGTGTATATCAGTATGTAGTGTCTCTACTTTAAAGAGTCCTCTCCTGCTGATGTTCAGGTGTATATCAGTGTGTAGTGTCTCTACTTTAAAGAGTCCTCTCCTGCTGATGTTCAGGTGTATATCAGTGTGTAGTGTCTCTACTTTAAAGAGTCCTCTCCTGCTGATGTTCAGGTGTATATCAGTGTGTAGTGTCTCTCCTTTAAAGAGTCCTCTCCTGCTGATGTTCAGGTGTATATCAGTATGTAGTGTCTCTACTTTAAAGAGTCCTCTCCTGCTGATGTTCAGGTGTATATCAGTATGTAGTGTCTCTACTTTAAAGAGTCCTCTCCTGCTGATGTTCAGGTGTATATCAGTATGTAGTGTCTCTACTTTAAAGAGTCCTCTCCTGCTGATGTTCAGGTGTATATCAGTATGTAGTGTCTCTACTTTAAAGAGTCCTCTCCTGCTGATGTTCAGGTGTACATCAGTACTTAGAAATACATATCGGGTCTAAATACTAAGAAAGGAGTGATATGTTAGGATATGCATGTGTTCTTTTGGAAATTAAGCGACATTTTATTTTAAAATGTGTCATTTCTGTGCCGTACCTTGGCGCTGCGGAGCTTCCAGGAGTGAAAGGCTCTGTAGGCAGCGTCCACAGCCTGCTTGGCCTCGGTCGGGCCGCAGTCCGACACCCGGGCGATCTCCTCCCCGGTGGCCGGGTCCAGCACCGGGAACACCGAGGCTGCGGAGACCCAGCGGCCGTCGATGTAGCCCTGCGTCCGGAGCAGAGGAGCCGAGACATCCAGGCTGAAGCGCCTCTGCATGGCAGCGGGCAGGCGGGTCCGCAGCACCCAGAGAGAGGACATAACCGGGGAGAGAGTGTGTGTGCAGGGGAGAGTGTGTGTGCAGAGGTGTGCGGGCTGCTGGTTACTCTTATACCCACAAGTCGGTGCAGAAACTCCGGCCGCTTTCCGTCGGTTTTAACCGGTCCGCGTTAATCACGTGACCACACACACACGCGCGCGCACACACATACAGAGCGGGAGATCAGAGGCGAGGCTTAAGGGAAACTCAACTGCGCATGCTCTATGGGCCCACGTCCGGGTACTTTCAGAGTCTATACTCGCTCCACTTTGGGCTTCAAGCGCCACTGAATAACTCACAGGAATGAAGGGAGTGTCCAGTTCTCTTATTCATCCTTTATATATCCATGAGCGTGTTGGATAGCTGGCTAGCTTGTTAAATTAATAGCTAATGTTCACTAGCTAATTTAAGGTACATTTATTTCGGTCTCTAGGTTAACTTGTTTGTTTGTATCTAACTCTGTGGACATTTCTCTGGCTTTCTGGCAGTGAGAGTTACTGTAACATTTTGGCTTGTGCTTTAGTTTGGAGTTACCTTTCATGTGCTTGATATGCCAAATGTTTAAGATGAACTAGGATCAAGTATTTATTATGTTTAGTATGTGTTAAGGCAGTTTCCTCCTTGAGCCTCTTGGATCAGATAGAAAATGCACCGCCACAAAGCTGAAAACAGGTTGTTTTATCTGAAAAACTCATGAAAAGTTGACTTTTTAGAGATAGTGGTTATCACAGGAAAATGCTCCACACATATATTGAACTCATAGAATCTGCATTGCTGCTGATAGGACAAACGAAGAGTATATAAAGGAGTTTAAATAATATACAAAATGAAACTTGAGCATTCATGCAGCAGTAATACTATTCCACAAACAAATATATATAATATGGAACAATACACTGCACAGTTAACACTAGACTACCCAAAACAACCTCACAAGTAAGGTTTTGAATGCAGGATGTTTTTAGATCTTTTTTCCCTCTGTGGTATTATTTATTTTCTTCAATAACTTTGTCTTGCTTGTTTTTAGCTTCATGTCTGTTTCTATGGTTCTTATACGTGTTTTTGTAACCGTCTTACTGTGAGAGCAACTGAAAATAGTCCCTGTTTGTACCTGTCCATGTGATGAGACTCCAGAGGGATTCCCCGATACTTTCTTACAGTTGCTCATCATGGCACGATGTGAGATGTTTTTTTTAGCTGTTCTGTCGTCATTTCCTGCGATCTTCTTCATGCAGTCAGTCAGAATGAATGAATGAATGAATGGGCGTTTCTTTGACTATTTATAAGCAAATATGGGCGTTACGTGAAGCCCGCAAAAGCTGCGCCGCATTTGGAGTTGTGATTTATAAAAGGGAAACCGGCGTAGGACGTGCGTGCGCAGTGTTTTATAAATCGGAATATGCGTGTTCCTTGCGTATTTACTTGCTTTGTCCTGCGTACGCCACCTTCCCACGTGAATCCTACGCAAAGCTTTATAAATGAGGCCCCTGGTGCCAGATTGCAAGACAGCATATATAGAATAGTTATATAGTAAGGGCCCGTGTCCACATCGCATATTTTTCTGAGCGCGGTGAGTTAGTGACTTTTATCTCCGTACTTCCTCCTTGCTCTGCAGCTGTCAGACTGAGCAGTGAAGCACTTTCATGCAGGGACGTGCACAGACATTTGGAGGGGCTATTGCTCTAAACTGGAAAAAGGGCCTCCCCCCCCCGAAAAAAAACACAAGACCTTTTGAAAATTCTAACATAAACTCATAAAATAAAAACACAACACTGTCATTGCAAGTGACACTCAGTTGACTTTTATGTCCAACTGCTACATTCGCTATTCAGGCACATTTTTTGTTGTCGTCCATATCTCATTAAAATATCTAATGTTAGTAACTATTAAAGAAACAATGGGGACAATTCTGTTTTAATGTAGTTTTACCGTTTTTACTGCTGTGCAGACATAGGCTACTGATAACATAGGGCTTCTATAATTACCTTAAATAAACTCACTAATTAATTAAACCAATTCAATACGCATTATTCTTATCATTCTTTATGAGCGTAGTAACGGTAAGGTATCTAATTACTTATTTATTTAGAATTCCATAACTTAATAACAGAGATGGTCAAGCTAAAGTGGAGACATGGCAGAAATCTTACAATAAAGCGGGACAGTGAAGTGTTCTCCGTGAGAGGGCGATCAAGAAAAGAGAGCGAGGGTGAGGGAGTTTACAGAGCAGAGTAAAAGACAGAAGCACAATAACAAGTATATTTAGGTGTTTTTTTTGTAAGTAACCGACGGTGTCAAGAGGAAATAAAGTCCCCTGGTTTGTCCCCTATACTCTAACCGGCAGGAGCCAGGGCAGGCATTTGGTATGATCACCATAGCCATATGAGGTTGGACTCGGAGGGCTTTCCTTTGCTTCCAGCTGTCAGATTGTAAACACAGTCACGTGACTGGGGGCAGATGACAGCGCGGACAAGGTGTGTTTGCAGCGAGATGCTACAATACTAATTGTGGGCTTATCATGTTGATTCGGCCACAACAGAAAACAAAAAAAACTCTTGCAAGTCAGGCAAAAATGGCAAAAGGGCCGTTGCCCGGGCAACATTAGCCCGTACCTGTGCACGTCCCTGCTTTCATGCAAAGTGCAGCAAGATTATTCAGGTTGGTTGTAATGGTAAAAAAAACAATGTCAACAACAAATGTCTTACATTTGAATTTCCTTATAGGACAATTTGAGCTCAGAAGGTTCTGTTAACATACTTAGGAATTAAATCTGACTGATTGAAAGCTGTGGGGTCCCCTGTGGGCCGGTCACTCCTCAGGGAAACACAGGATGGTTCCGGAGAATCTGCTCTTTCCTGCTCAGTCCTGAAAGAAATGGAGCATTGAGAGAGAGGTGGAAGAATATGAAGCTCAATGACTGAAAAAAGATCAGTTTCAAACCAGTGGCGGAGCTGGGGGGTGGCTGGGGGTGGCCGTGGCCACCCCCAGCTGAATCCTGGCCACCCTATTGGCCACCCCAAACACTCTCACCACGGGGGCCCAAACTATTTTAGAACATTAAGAAAAAAATGTTTAAGTAACCTTTCATCATTCATCAAGAATTAACATTAATAGGACGTTATATCGATAATGTAAAGTACTCACTAAACTTACAATTCATTTAACTTATTTTCTTCCAAAAGTTAATTATCCAAAGCCTCTGTACACCCCGTTCTATTTACATGTAATGGTTTGGTCCTGCCTCCAAACGCGGTGCAGCACCGCCGGCACTTTCTAGCAGACACTAGTGTGAGCATGTGAGGAGCAGGGATGCTAGTACTTACGTGTGTACGATGTCTCAACGACTCACAAAGTCAGGCTTTCAAAAGAGAAAAGAAAGGAGAGAAAAACAAGAGAGAGGGACTAAAGGGCGACAGTATGTCACCCAGTCTTTCAAAAGAAAAGGTGGGTGTGGTCCATGAGTGGTGGAATTGTGTCTGTTAGCTAAGCTTAGTCCATTGTAAATAATAATTGTTATGTTTTTTTTTACTAAGCTGACATTAAGTACTGTTAATATCTATACAGGTTTTTAATTGCACTGCTCTTTTAGCTGACATTTAACAAATGCAGGTAGATTATTAGCAGCTATTCATACTAAATCAGTTGTCCCTCCCCCTGGTGCCAGGACCAACAGATCCATCTCTAGGCTCAGCAGCCCTGTACCCCCATAAGGCTGAACCTGAACCAGCTTTTCTCCCAACTGAAGGAGGTGAGCAGCATTGTGTTGAATGCCATGCCACTTAACATATCTGAAGGGAGACTGGAATACAATATATATATATATCAAAACAAAAAGCTAGCATCTAATTTCAATTACACATTTCAAACACAGTATTTTCCCACATATTTAAGTTATATTTATTTGGATTGATGCATTCATGTTGAGAATGTTCCATTCAAAAATGTTATTATTAAAAATGCATTTACACCATAAGAGATGACTATTGAGATCTATTGTCAGGAATGTTAGTCTTATATCAAATAGTGAGGTGACGTGACGTGCAACAACATTAACCTTTCTGTTGGTCGCTTGTTAGCAGACCCTTCACGCCATGGCAGAGCGAACAGGTACAGGCAGGGCCCATAGTGATAGCCCTATAGTTTAAATCTACTACCCACAAATAAACATATGGACATGGGTTACTACTTTAAAAAAAATGGTAAATGTATTTAGGAACCTATCAATGTGATTTAAAGTGGGGGTGGACCTCAAATCGTCTAGGGGGGTCCAGGGGCATGCTCCCCCGGTAAAATTTGTTTTTAAATGTTGGAGTTAAATGCATCAATCTGGTGCATTTTGAGGGGAAAATAAAGAGACTAGATCTATGGAAACACCTATATGAAACGGAACTGTATACATTTCAATAATCATAAAATCATGGCCATAACCAATAACATACCATTTCCAATATGAAAAAAAACACTGAAACTTGTTTATTTATTTTTGGTTCATTTATAGTTGTAAGTGAGTCTGTGCTCCTGAACCAGCCTCTCCTGTCTCCCTCCTGTCTACCCTGCTCCTCTTTGAGGCAGCAGCAAAGACTAGTTTTAGCTCTCATCAAGTTTTAAAAGAGTATCTTACCTTTTTTCACCTAGTTAACTTTTTATTTTTTATTCATGCATATTTTACCAATCACTACCCTCTCAAATGGAAATATGTGTTTACATAAATGGTAGGGGTGTAACGGTTCACAAACATTTCGGTTCGGTACGTACCTCGGTTTTTAGGTCACGGTTCGGTTCGGTACGTTTTCGGTACAGCAGAAAAAATTATCACAAAACATAAAATATATATATATTTTTTTATTATTATTAAACTGTGAATAATGTATTCACTCAAATAAATACAAAATATAATAAAAATAAACATTAAGGTGCAGCATTTCGATGAACTGAAATAATCTGTATTTGAACTTTACTGTACTAGTACTCACAAAACATAAACTATTAGTTTTGGGTTTTTAATTATTATTAAACTATGAATATTCACTCAAATAAATACAAAATATAATAAAATAAACATTAAGGTGCAGCATTTCGATGAACTGAAATAATCTGTATTTGAACTGTACTAGTACCTAAGCAGCCAGTTTGACATTAGGACTTGCTTGTCATTGTATTTTCATGTTGTTTTAAAGAAAGATGAACTTGTCCACATTGCTTGCCGAAAGGGCAGATCTGCTGACACTAACAATGTCTCCTGCTGTGGAGAACACCCTCTCTAGGGACAGAGGTAGCAGATACAGCCAGGTAGCGCTTTGCTAACATGGCAACATAAGGATATTTGGCGTTTGTAATAGCTTTGGCTCGGTCTGAACTTTTTGCGAGTGGTGGAGGCTTAAATGCTAGTGGGAGTTGGGTTTGCACTTCAGTTTTTTTAAATTTTGGAACCGGTGATATTCACGTTCGGGTGATGCCTTTTCAAATGAGTGTGCAAGTTTGATGTATTGCCAGCCGCGTAACCAATGTTAGTTGAACAATGCCGACAAACAGCTTTGGTTCGGTCTACCTGTCTTTGTCCGTCATCCTTGTAAGTAACTGCAAAACCAAAATGTTCCCAAACCGGAGACTTCAATGATGCTGGAGGATTTTCGAGCTCAACTTTATCTGCATTCGCCATTTCCACAGTTCCTCAAATTACTGACTACATCTGAACGCATCCCTGTGACCAGCTCTCATAGTATGCCTCTCGTCCAATGAAATGACTTGCTCGCTCTATGACGCGTGAGCAATGTGAGCAAATTACTCTGAATGCTGCGACGCAGCACCTGAGATTACTTCCAAAAAGTTGTTCACGTTCTCAATTTTTTACGTTTAACGTTATATTCGTTCGGTACACTTCGGTACCCATGTGTACCGAACCGAAGGGCCCGTACCGAATAATTTCGGTACGGGTACGTGTACCGTTACACCCCTAATAAATGGTGACCAAACCGTTTGAGACCCACAGAGAACTTGGACTAAGTTAACTATCTAAACACTCAGAGAGTCCTTTACCTCACCTGAGCTGAGGTTATCCCGAACTTGAATGACACACAGAGACCAATCAACGGCTTTGATTTATGATCTGTATGACAGTGGCCATGTCGGGAGGCCACATCATGAAGACAGCCAGTCACCCTGTGTGAGGCAGGCCACATCATGTAGACAGCCAGTCCCCCTGTGTGAGGCAGACCACATCATGTAGACAGCCAGTCACCCTGTGTGAGGCAGACCACATCATGTAGACAGCCAGTCACCCTGTGTGAGGCAGGCCACTTAACAGGCCAGGCCATCAGGAAACCCCCCGGTCCACCCGATGGCCAGTCCGGGACTGGGTACAGGAGGCGTAGAGCGAGGGATCATTGTCCACAAGTTAATCGATCGCAGATGGTGTCGTGGTCACAGACGAAAACAAATATATATATTATAAAAAAAAAAAATCAAATCTAAATGGGTCGCAAAATATACTTGGGCGGCCGTTAATATACCTGAGCGGCCCGCCCAAGTATAGTCTATGTGTGGGAAACCCTGTATACCATGTGTCAACGACTTACAAAGTCAGGCTTTCAAAAGAGAAAAGAAATGAGAGAAAAACAAGAGAGAGGGACTAAAGGGCGACAGTATGTCACCCAGTTTTTCAAAAGAAAAGGTGGGTGTGGTCCATGAGTGGTGGAATTGTGTCAGTTAGCTAAGCTTAGTCCATTGTAAATAATAATTGTTATGTTTTTTTTTACTAAGCTGACATTAAGTACTGTTAATATATATACAGGTTTTTAATTGCACTGCTCTTTTAGCTGACATTTAACAAATGCAGGTAGATTATTAGCAGCTATTCATACAAAATCAGTTGTCCCTCCCCCTGGTGCCAGGACCAACAGATCCATCTCTAGGCTCAGCAGCCCTGTCCCCCCATAAGGCTGAACCTGAACCAGCTTTTCTCCCAACTGAAGGAGGTGAGCAGCATTGTGTTGAATGCCATGCCACTTAACATATCTGAAGGGAGACTGGAATACAATATATATATATATCAAAACAAAAAGCTAGCATCTAATTTCAATTACACATTTCAAACACAGTATTTTCCCACATATGCAAGTTATATTTATTTGGATTTATGCATTCATGTTGAGAATGTTCCATTCAAAAATGTTATTATTAAAAATGCATTTACACCATAAGAGATGACTATTGAGATCTATTGTCAGGAATGTTAGTCTTATATCAAATAGTGAGGTGACGTGACGTGCAACAACATTAACCTTTCTGTTGGTCGCTTGTTAGCAGACCCTTCACGCCATGGCAGAGCGAACAGGTACAGGCAGGGCCCATAGTGATAGCCCTATAGTTTAAATCTACTACCCACAAATAAACATATGGACATGGGTTACTACTTTAAAAAAAATGGTAAATGTATTTAGGAACCTATCAATGTGATTTAAAGTGGGGGTGGACCTCAAATCGTCTAGGGGGGTCCAGGGGCATGCTCCCCCGGTAAGATTTGTTTTTAAATGTTGGAGTTAAATGCATCAATCTGGTGCATTTTGAGGGGAAAATAAAGAGACTAGATCTATGGAAACACCTATATGAAACGGAACTGTATACATTTCAATAATCATAAAATCATGGCCATAACCAATAACATACCATTTCCAATATGAAAAAAACACTGAAACTTGTTTATTTATTTTTGGTTCATTTATAGTTGTAAGTGAGTCTGTGCTCCTGAACCAGCCTCTCCTGTCTCCCTCCTGTCTACCCTGCTCCTCTTTGAGGCAGCAGCAAAGACTAGTTTTAGCTCTCATCAAGTTTTAAAAGAGTATCTTACCTTTTTTCACCTAGTTAACTTTTTATTTTTTATTCATGCATATTTTACCAATCACTACCCTCTCAAATGGAAATATGTGTTTACATAAATGGTGACCAAACCGTTTGAGACCCACAGAGAACTTGGACTAAGTTAACTATCTAAACACTCAGAGAGTCCTTTACCTCACCTGAGCTGAGGTTATCCCGAACTTGAATGACACACAGAGACCAATCAACGGCTTTGATTTATGATCTGTATGACAGTGGCCATGACGGGAGGCCACATCATGAAGACAGCCAGTCACCCTGTGTGAGGCAGGCCACATCATGTAGACAGCCAGTCCCCCTGTGTGAGGCAGACCACATCATGTAGACAGCCAGTCACCCTGTGTGAGGCAGACCACATCATGTAGACAGCCAGTCACCCTGTGTGAGGCAGGCCACTTAACAGGCCAGGCCATCAGGAAACCCCCCGGTCCACCCGATGGCCAGTCCGGGACTGGGTACAGGAGGCGTAGAGCGAGGGATCATTGTCCACAAGTTAATCGATCGCAGATGGTGTCGTGGTCACAGACGAAAACAAATATATATATTATAAAAAAAAAAAATCAAATCTAAATGGGTCGCAAAATATACTTGGGCGGCCGTTAATATACCTGAGCGGCCCGCCCAAGTATAGTCTATGTGTGGGAAACCCTGTATACCATGTGTCAACGACTCACAAAGTCAGGCTTTCAAAAGAGAAAAGAAAGGAGAGAAAAACAAGAGAGAGGGACTAAAGGGCGACAGTATGTCACCCAGTTTTTCAAAAGAAAAGGTGGGTGTGGTCCATGAGTGGTGGAATTGTGTCTGTTAGCTAAGCTTAGTCCATTGTAAATAATAATTGTTATGTTTTTTTTTACTAAGCTGACATTAAGTACTGTTAATATATATACAGGTTTTTAATTGCACTGCTCTTTTAGCTGACATTTAACAAATGCAGGTAGATTATTAGCAGCTATTCATACAAAATCAGTTGTCCCTCCCCCTGGTGCCAGGACCAACAGATCCATCTCTAGGCTCAGCAGCCCTGTCCCCCCATAAGGCTGAACCTGAACCAGCTTTTCTCCCAACTGAAGGAGGTGAGCAGCATTGTGTTGAATGCCATGCCACTTAACATATCTGAAGGGAGACTGGAATACAATATATATATTAGGGGTGTAACGGTTCACAAACATTTCGGTTCGGTACGTACCTCGGTTTTTAGGTCACGGTTCGGTTCGGTACGTTTTCGGTACAGCAGAAAAAATTATCACAAAACATAACATATTTTTTTTTAATTAAACTGTGAATAATGTATTCACTCAAATAAATACAAAATATAATAAAATAAACATTAAGGTGCAGCATTTCGATGAACTGAAATAATCTGTATTTGAACTTTACTGTACTAGTACTCACAAAACATAAACTATTAGTTTTGGGGTTTTAATTATTATTAAACTATGAATATTCACTCAAATAAATATAAAATATAATAAAATAAACATTAAGGTGCAGCTTTTCGATGAACTGAAATAATCTGTATTTGAACTGTACTGTACCTAAGCAGCCAGTTTGACATTAGGACTTGCTTGTCATTGTATTTTCATGTTGTTTTAAAGAAAGATGAACTTGTCCACATTGCTTGCCGAAAGGGCAGATCTGCTGGCACTAACAATGTCTCCTGCTGTGGAGAAGACCCTCTCTAGGGACAGAGGTAGCTTTGCTAACATGGCAACATAAGGATATTTGGCATTTGTAATAGCTTTGGCTCGGTCTGAACTTTTTGCGAGTGGTGGAGGCTTAAATGCTAGTGGGAGTTGGGTTTGCACTTCAGTCTTTTGATACCGGTGATATTCACGTTCGGGTGATGCCTTTTCAAATGAGTGTGCAAGTTTGATGTATTGCCAGACGCGTA
The DNA here is from genome assembly GCA_028583405.1 of Pogonophryne albipinna. Taxonomy (NCBI): domain Eukaryota; kingdom Metazoa; phylum Chordata; class Actinopteri; order Perciformes; family Artedidraconidae; genus Pogonophryne; species Pogonophryne albipinna. The sequence continues at coordinate 121,719 of JAPTMU010000251.1, forward strand.
ACCAATTTTAGTTGAACAATGCCGACAAACAGCTTTGGTTCGGTCCACCTGTCTTTGTCCGTCATCCTTGTGCGTAACTGCGAAACCAAAATATTCCCAAACCGGAGACTTCAATGAAGCTGTAGGATTTTCGAGCTCAACTTTATCTGCGTTCGCCATTTCGACAGTTCCTCAAATTACTGATTACATTTGAACGCATCCCTCTGACCAGCTCGTCCAATGAAATGACTTGCTCGCTCTATGACGCGTTGAACACAATGGGAGCAAATTACTCTGAATGCTGCGACGCAGCACCTGAGATTACTTCCAAGAAGTTGTTCACGTTCTCAATTTTTTACGTTTAACGTTATATTCGTTCGGTACACTTCGGTACACACGTGTACCGAACCGAAGGGCCCGTACCGAATAATTTCGGTCCGGGTACGTGTACCGTTACACCCCTAATATATATATATCAAAACAAAAAGCTAGCATCTAATTTCAATTACACATTTCAAACACAGTATTTTCCCACATATGCAAGTTATATTTATTTGGATTTATGCATTCATGTTGAGAATATTCCATTCAAAAATGTTATTATTAAAAATGCATTTACACTGTCGCGCCACCTAACCATTCGCCAAAATGTTTTTAATACCAGCGGTAACCGGCCAAGCGCCATGCAAAAAACAATCTTCAAATAAAAGAAAGTCACCGGAGGAGTTAAAGGAGAGTGACAGAGAGCATGAGAAGAAGAGGGTGAGGAAGTTTCAGCCAGCTTGATCGATGGAGTTGGCTTCTGGTGCAGTGACGCTCCTAAAACCCTTTTATAATCTATCGATTAGATTTATGATTCGAAAATTGTAAAAGTAGGGTAGACATGTGGAGATTATCCGGCTGAACAAAACGTGCATTTATCAAACAGGTTTGTTTTCCACAGACCTTATTTCCAGCTATTTTCCAAAACCCTGTGGAGAAATCCCATTGCTTTTTGTGGAGGGAACCAGCAGCTTACTTCCTGGTTTCAGGACACGTCACTGGCTGCACCTCTCTATATGATGCCAATACAAACAAGGTCTTCTGTCGGCTCTGTACATCAATGCCCACCTATGCTGACAAGTAAGTGAAGAGTAGACAATATAAAGGTATTAGCTATACCTCCTGGCTGGTCTACCTGCATGTGCCATCCGACCTCTGCAGCTCATCCAGAATGCAGCGGCTCGTCTGGTCTTCAACCTTCCTAAATTCTCCCACACCACTCCGCTCCTCCGCTCCCTTCACTGGCTTCCGGTAACTGCTAGAATCCACTTCAAGACAATGGTACTTGCGTACCATGCTGCGAATGGATCTGGCCCTTCCTACATCCAGGACATGGTTAAACTGTACACCCCAGCACGTGCACTCCGCTCTGCATCAACCAAACAGCTCGCTGCACCCTCGCTGCGAGGGGGACCCAAGTTCCCATCAGCAAAAACACGTGGGTTTGCTATCCTGGCTCCAAAATGGTGGAATGAGCTCCCCATTGACATCAGGACAGCAGAAAGCTTACACACCTTCCAGACTGAAAACTCATCTCTTTCGACTCCACTTCGAGCGATAGAATTACTAACAAAGAACTGCTAACAAAGCACTTATATACTAATAAAGGGCTGGCTTACCTAAAGCCAGTTGAGTAGCACTTGAAATGTTTGGCTCTATGAAACCTGATGTACTTTATGATTCTGTTTTCTTCAAGGTTGTGTCTTCCTGGTCGATTGTACTTATTGTAAGTCGCTTTGGATAAAAGCGTCAGCTAAATGCAATGTAATGTAATGTAATAGCTATAGGGAAATGTCCCAGCAGTTTAGGATAATGAAGGTTCTAATCTAATCTGCTACATAGCCATTATTTCTAACTCCTAATGACAGGAAGGCAGAAAGTGCATTATACAAATAATAATACTCATAATAATAGCAGACATTTTTTATCAATGACCACAATATCATTATTTTAATAAACCAAATATGAACAATTGAGGAAAATGAGGAAGACCTGATTATTCAAATGTTGTACAAGTAGGCCAGTAATGTAGTTAGTGCATAAATTACTATTGCAACAAATGTGTTAATTTTCTTCATTATTAGTCGATTTTTTTTGGACGAATGCTCCGGGCCAGTGGTTACAATGGTGGGGCCAGTGGTTACAATGGTGGGGCCAGAGGTTACAATGGTGGGGCCAGAGGTTACAATGGTGGGGCCAGAGATAATACAAGTCCACCGGCCCGGAGGTTCAGTGGCTTTTTACCCTTAATGTCTACCCCTGAACATTTACTGACTTTTTTGGGATAGCTTAAAGTAATGTTGTAAAATTACAACCAGGGGCCTTACAGGGTTAAGGGCTATTGTTATTTACTTTAAGATGTTTATTCTTAACCTATCATTGAATTTAAAAACTCTTATTTAAATGATGTGTGTGTGTCTCTGTATTCCTGATGATACACTGAGAGAATGAGCTCATAGTGCTGCTGATCACCAGAAGCTAAACAGTCTGTATATTGCATTACATTTGTATAATGTAAGCTTCGTTGATACTTTGCCTGCGGGAATACGAAAGAAATTGTTAGATATACTGAATATTATTTGATCTATTCCACCACTTGATCCCAAATAATGTAGAGGTGTGTTGTAGGTGCCTTAAATAACCCCTTATTTTATAGTGAGATGTATTTTTATGTTCAAATAATAGTGATTTCAATGCCACCCCAAAATGATCACTGGTTCCATCCTGGCCGCCCCACTGAAAATGTCCTGGCTCCGCCACTGTTTCAAACACTTTCACATTCACAATGACCGGGTGGCAGTATACGCCGTGAAGTTGTTTGCGGCCTGCCAGTAAACCCAAAGCAGAAGAAGAAGAAGTGACGTTAGCGGCTTCATTTGCCTAATCCTCCCTCAGGAACTTATTGCGGTGTGAACGCGATCTGTACTTAGTTCATGAGAACTAAAGAGTTCTCATGAACCTTTGTGGGAAAAGTACTGCGGTGTGAATGCGCCTATTGTAAGTTCAGCTGGATATTTCCTCACAGCAGCAGCCGCACACCCTTAGTTAATCTGCCAAAAAGGCCACATTATTAACCCGAAAGTACACAAAAAGCACACTTCAGATGCTCAGGGTCCTTGACATGCTTCACGCGTTGAAATCTCACCGATATCTGTTACGGTTCTTCCACAAAACGTTCACATGTAAGAGGTTTATCTCTCATTCAGAACAATGGAAAGGCTCTCCTCTCACTGATTACTGCACATCACCATGGAAACCTTTTATCTCTGGGCTCAAGCACAGGTGTTTCAAATCTGATGTTACGTAATATGGTGTTACTATGGCAACGCATCCCTCGCCATAAAACACGATGTGGCTGTAAGTCCAATGGACACTGTCCGATCATCCCCCAATCTTCACCTGTATATCACCGGTCCATGCCTCAACAGCTCTATGTCAAATCTGACATCTCACCATATGCCCTTTCCATGGAAACGCATCCCTCGCCAAAAAACACGATGTTGTAACGCCTATGAAAAGGGTCAAAAGAGCACCAGACTTCAGATAATGGTTAATGGTCCAGCCCTCAACATGTCTATGTGACAATAGTGAGTTTTCCTCAAAAGCTGTTGCCAAGGCAACGCATCACTCGCAATAAAACACGATATTGCTATAACTCCTATGAAAATTGTCAAAAAGTGCTCAAACTTCACATGTGTGCTAACAGTCCAGCCGTGAAGACATCTACGGGACAGTTTTGAGATTTCTTCAAATGCCGTTGCCATGACAACATAATGCTCGCCATGAAACACGGTTTTCTCATAACTTCAGTGAAACTGCTCCAAACGGCCCAAGACTTCACAGGTTTGGTAACGATGCAGCCAGCAACACATCTAGGCGTATTATGGGGTGTCATCAAATGCCGTTGCCATGGCGACAGACCCCTCGCCATGAAGTTAGTTCAAAAGTTTGCAGTTCAAATACTCTGCTGCTTTTCCAAGCCTTTTTACTTTCTTTTCTTCTCATCACACATTCAAGCCCCCAGTGTTCATGTTTCATTTCAATCTAAATTATTCACTTTCTTCTTACACATTGCATTTCAGCATAGCAGTTTAGCGTCAGCTTTTCAACATAAAGCATTCCCACTAGCAATTTCTTCAGGAATTGCATTCTCTAGTTAATAGATGATCTTATTAATACTTATTTTATATGTACTAAAAAATAAAAATAAAGTTTACTAAGCCACCTTTTTGTTTTAATTGATTAATTAGACAAAATGATTTGTGCTGAAAGTCATATACTGTTGTGTCTCAAACGGATAGACTAGGTTATTAATTTATTTGCTTAATAGTTGCTTAAAATGCTACAATAACATTTGCAATTTGTTTTTAATCTGCCATGTACGGTATCAATGTCTCTCAGCCACCGTAGTGTCGTGTAGGGGGCGTGTCGTGTACCGTCTTGCTGCTGCTGCAGCTGGGTGATATTGGCTGTTTTGGTTTTCTGATTCATAGTCAAACGATTTGCTTTGCGTCCGCTGTGAACGCAGCATTACAAACAAAAACCTGGAAAGAGAGATAGAGGTTGGATCATATTTTACTTCATATTGAGAAACATATCACAGTTTTGCACACATAAAACAAGATTGAATGTTTTGGAAACGGAGTGAAAATATTTTTTTATTTTCTAGTGTTCATGTTTTCAGTCCAAAACCTAAATAAATGAAACTTTCAACTGCTAGAACTACATTTCCCAGAAAGCATCATGTCCTATAAAGAGAAGACGACCCCTGGTGAAGAAGAGAATACATCCACATTTAATAAAAATGGTAAATAAACCTTTTTATTACTATTTTGAGGAGATTCTCTTGTGAAACCCTTTAAGTGCTGACACTGATTAAAGGGTTTTTATATTGGAGATATTTAAAATGACGTCTCTAAGGCACAGGATGAGAACAATGCATCTTTACTAGAAAGTGTGTGTACCCTGAACGCACCGCGTAGTGCGTTTCGAGCCGGAATCCACATTTTAGCATCAGGATTTTCAACAGGAACTTTATTTATTTATATTAAATATGACAAGAGAAAAGCATTTGTCATCAGCTGTACAAATACCATTTTAATTTAAATAAAAAGCAGTGTGCTCAGGAAGAAGCATAAAAAAAACAAGCACAGATCACAGAAAGCAAGCCCGTGAAGTGGAGGTGTAACGACACGTTCATTACTAATTCACTGGTCTTTGGTTCGGATGTTTTGGTCACTTTTGCAGCTGTACTTCCCGTTGGTCCGTACCCAAAGGAAATGCAAACATAGTAAATGTTCCTTTAAATCTCTTTGTCCGCAGAGTTCTGGAAACACTACCTATCTTTAATCAAAGAGGGACGACGAACCACTCGTGATGAATTAGAGCGGATCGGAAAATAGTGTAGTAACAATAACAATAATGTTTAAATCACGTAAAACATTTGAGGGACTTTCTCGTATTCTAATTATATTGGGGAATGATGATATTGTAAATTAAAAGTAAATAAAAATCTCACTTTTATCAAGACTTTTAGAAAAATGTGTAAAAACACGAAGCTGTTTTTGTGAGCTGTGCGCACACACCTCGTTTCCTTTAAAGCATTCAGAACACGGGAATCTGTCAGCGCTTTCATTTTAGCAGCAGAATTGACTTCAGAAGGAAGTGTTTCAGCTTGTTTGAGTGCCGTTACACCTCCACCCTTATACATGTGGATAAGTGGTCAACACCTTCTGAAGATTAAAAAAGAAGAAGTCTCCTCCGTCCTTCAGGGAGAAGAAACTGTGGGGGGGGGGGGGGCATCCATCTCGCCCCCAGTTTAACAAAAGTCCAGTCCAATAACCGTCTGTTAACCAGCTCATAGAGTCCTGCTGTTAACCTGGCGATGTTGATACCCCAAAGTGTTATGATAGAAATGTAGAGTAGGGTCTCCAGCTTATAGAAACTGCCGGATGCTAACCTGCAGATGCTGGGACTTTTGTACAATTAGCATAAGTTGGGTTAACTAGTGTTAATTAGCATATATAGGCAATAGCTTAAAACGTGGCTTGGCCGATTTGGAACATTTTGAGCTTTGTTGAGGGACGCTGAATCAATTTCTGACATCTTCAGGGTCAACAATAGCAGTTTCAACCAGAAAGAGGACATGTATCTATTCTCTCTGTGGGCGGATTAGGATGCATTTTGGGTCGATTTTTAAGTTTTAGGGGCCTCGAAACGTTGTAGCTACCGTCTGCATATATGCTATCTAACACAACTTATACTAATCGTGCAAATGTCCCAACATCTGCAGGTTAGCATCCGGCAGTTTCTATGTGCTGGAGACCCTACTCTACATTTCTAATATAAAACTTTGGGGTACTCAACATCCGTTCACTCTGCTGGCAGCTAGACTATAAACCCCCCGAGGCTGGGAGCTTCTTCCAGTCACAGACCAGAAATCTTCCTCCTCCTCACATCAGGAAACTTGACGAGTCAGTGCCATCGATTGTGAGGCTCCTTCCTCTTCCTCCTCCTCCTCCTCACCGGTCAGCGGGGGAGGTCATACCTCGTGGAAGCAGTCGGAGGGGGGGGGGCTCCTCTGGGACCCCCTCCACCTCTCCAGCACCTTCACGGCCTCGGAGACGATGCACACGGAGGAAGTGAGGCTCACCAGGAACAGCAGGTCTGAACACAGGGGAACAAACAGGGGAATTTAACGGGTTCAAAAAACAACTCCATATATTTACACTAAAACACCAACAGGGTTAAGGGTGAGGTGCTGAGTGTGATGGTCTAACTTGAAGTGCGTGGTTAGCTCCGCCTCCTGGGCAACAACGGGGGTTGCTAGGCAAAGTTTAGCGCAGTGTTATACATATGAGCCAGATTTGCTCCAGTTTGTGACTCTCACAACCTCAGATCCAGCGCCTGGATACGGGTCCAGGTTCCTGCTGTGCGGACTGAGGCTGGGAAAAGGAGTCTTTTCTATTATGCTCCTTGGTCTTGGAACGACCTTCAATCACGCCTCAAACTGAGGGCACTTGTCTCAATAGCATGTTTTAAGTTGAAGTTGTCTGAAGTCCTTACCACCAGCTGCTCTTGCAGTAATAAGTAGTGCACCTTTCTTACTGTCCTAATGTGCTCAATGTAGGGACTGCTTTTCCTGTTTTGTTGTCTTAGTTATGTTCTCTGTATGTTATGTGTTTGTGTTTTGTGTAATGTGTCACGTTGCTGCCTTCTTGGCAGGTCAGCAGCGAAAATGAGATTTGATCTCAATGCTTTTATCTGGTTAAATAAAATAAAAAAATACAGCCGTTCCTATGGAGGGTCAAAATGCTGGCTAGATGATGTGATACTGAGGCCATGGGAGACGCTCTGCAGTAACAGTACTGTGGTAGAAGTACCGTAGTATTAGTACAGTAGTAATAGTAGAGTAGTATTAGTAGAGTAGTAGTAGTATTAGTAGAGTAGTATTAGTACAGTAGTAGTACAGTAGTATTAGTAGAGTAGTAGTATTAGTACAGTAGTAGTAGTAGGAGTAGTAGTATTAGTACAGTAGTAGTATTAGTACAGTAGTAATAGTACAGTAGTAGTACAGTAGTATTAGTACAGTAGTATTAGTACAGTAGTAGTACAGTAGTATTAGTAGAGTAGTAGTATTAGTACAGTAGTAGTACTACAGTAGTAGTAGTAGTATTAGTACAGTAGTAGTATTAGTACAGTAGTAATAGTACAGTAGTAGTACAGTAGTATTAGTACAGTAGTAGTACAGTAGTATTAGTAGAGTAGTAGTATTAGTACAGTAGTAGTACTACAGTAGTAGTAGTAGTAGTAGTAGTAGTAATAGAGTAGTAGTATTAGTAGAGTAGTATTAGTACAGTAGTAATAGTAGAGTAGTATTAGTAGAGTAGTAGTATTAGTACAGTAGTAGTACAGTAGTATTAGTAGAGTAGTAGTATTAGTACAGTAGTAGTAGTAGGAGTAGTAGTATTAGTACAGTAGTAGTATTAGTACAGTAGTAATAGTACAGTAGTAGTACAGTAGTATTAGTACAGTAGTAGTACAGTAGTATTAGTACAGTAGTATTAGTAGAGTAGTAGTATTAGTACAGTAGTAGTACTACAGTAGTAGTAGTAGTATTAGTACAGTAGTAGTATTAGTACAGTAGTAGTAGTACAGTAGTATTAGTACAGTAGTAGTACAGTAGTAGTACAGTAGTATTAGTAGAGTAGTAGTATTAGTACAGTAGTAGTACTACAGTAGTAGTAGTAGTAGTAGTAGTAATAGAGTAGTAGTATTAGTAGAGTAGTATTAGTACAGTAGTAATAGTAGAGTAGTATTAGTAGAGTAGTAGTAGTACAGTAGTAGTAGTATTAGTACAGTAGTAGTAGTATTAGTACAGTAGTATTAGTAGAGTAGTATTAGTACAGTAGTAGTACTACAGTAGTATTAGTACAGTAGTAGTACTACAGTAGTAGTAGTAGTAGTAGTATTAGTACAGTAGTATTAGTACAGTAGTATTAGTACAGTAGTATTAGTACAGTAGTAGTACAGTAGTATTAGTAGAATAGTAGTATTAGTACAGTAGTAGTACTACAGTAGTAGTAGTAGTAGTAGTAGTAGTAGTAGTAGTAGAGTAGTATTAGTACAGTAGTAGTATTAGTAGAGTAGTATTAGTACAGTAGTAGTAGTAGTATTAGTACAGTAGTAGTAGTATTAGTACAGTAGTATTAGTAGAGTAGTATTAGTACAGTAGTAGTATTAGTAGAGTAGTATTAGTAGTATTAGTAGTACAGTAGTAGTAGTAGTAGTAGTAGAGTAGTATTAGTACTACAGTAGTAGTAGTAGTAGTAGTAGTATTAGTAGAGTAGTATTAGTAGTATTAGTACTACAGTAGTAGTAGTAGTAGTAGTACAGTAGTAGTAGTAGTAGTATTAGTACAGTAGTAGTAATAGTAGAGTAGTATTAGTAGAGTAGTAGTATTAGTAGAGTAGTAGTAGTAGTATTAGTACAGTAGTAGTAGTATTAGTACAGTAGTAGTATTAGTACAGTAGTATTAGTAGAGTAGTATTAGTACAGTAGTAGTATTAGTAGAGTAGTATTAGTACTACAGTAGTAGTAGTAGTATTAGTAGAGTAGTAGTAGTAGAGTAGTATTAGTAGAGTAGTAGTAGTAGTAGTATTAGTACAGTAGTAGTAGTATTAGTACAGTAGTAGTATTAGTACAGTAGTATTAGTAGAGTAGTATTAGTACAGTAGTAGTATTAGTAGAGTAGTATTAGTACTACAGTAGTAGTAGTAGTAGAGTAGTATTAGTAGAGTAGTAGTAGTAGTAGAGTAGTATTAGTAGAGTAGTAGTAGTAGAGTAGTATTAGTAGAGTAGTAGTACCTGTGAAGCTGAGGCTCTCCGTCTGGAAGACGCTCTGCAGGGGGGGGAAGTAGATGACGAGCAGCTGACCCATGATGGAGCCGAGGACCGAGAAACAGAACGTCCTGTTACTGCAAAAACCTAGCTCATACACCAGGCGAGTCTACACACACACGCACGCACACACACACACGCACACACACACACGTTAATGAAGGTAAAATCAGAGTAAACTAAAAGAGCAGTATCTGCAGTTACCTGAGATATATGAAAGAGAAAGAGTGATGTATGAGGAGGAGGAGGAGCATCAGGAGTTACCTGAGAGCGGGAGCTGAGGGCGTTGAACATGTCGAAGAAGACGAAGCAGGTGAAGGTCATTGTCGTGTCTCGAGGAGTGATCACGTTGTCCTGCAACTAAAACACAAAAACACGTCTGAAAATCACGTCCACTCTCAACTGAGTCTATTTATAGATTTTGGTAACATAAAAACGACAGTTTTAAAATGACTATTACCTTTAAAATCATTCATTAAAGAGCCAAGACAATAAAAAGAAAACCGGTTTAATAAAATATAAATTAAGTCTTCAATATGGTAAGTTGCATGCAGCTGTGAACAGCACACATACAGTGGGGCAAAAAAGTATTTAGTCAGCCACCAATTGTGCAAGTTCTCCCACTTAAAAAGATGAGAGAGGCCTGTAATTTTCATCCTAGGTACACTTCAACTATGAGAGACAGAATGGGGGGAAAGAATCCAGGAAATCACATTGTAGGATTTTTAATGAATTCATTTGCAAATGATGGTGGAAAATAAGTATTTGGTCAATAACAAAAGTTCATCTCAATACTTTGTTATATACCCTTTGTTGGCAATGACAGAGGTCAAACGTTTTCTGTAAGTCTTCACAAGGTTTTCACTGTTGCTGGTATTTTGGCCCATTCCTCCATGCAGATCTCCTCTAGAGCAGTGATGTTTTGGGGCTGTCGCTGGGCAACACGGACTTTCAACTCCCTCCAAAGATTTTCTATGGGGTTGAGATCTGGAGACTGGCTAGGCCACTCCAGGACCTTGAAATACTTCTTACGAAGCCACTCCTTCGTTGCCCGGGCGGTGTGTTTGGGATCATTGTCATGCTGAAAGACCCAGCCACGTTTCATCTTCAATGCCCTTGCTGATGGAAGGAGGTTGTCACTCAAAATCTCACGATACATGGCCCCATTCATTCTTTCCTTTACACGGATCAGTCGTCCTGGTCCCTTAGCAGAAGAACAGCCCCAAAGCATGATGTTTCCACCCCCATGTTTCACAGTAGGTGTTCTTTGGATGCAACTCAGCATTCTTTCTCCTCCAAACACGTCTAGTTGAGTTTTTACCACAAAGTTCTATTTTGGTTTCATCTGACCATATGACATTCTCCCAATCCTCTTCTGGATCATCTAAATGCTCTTTAGCAAACTTCAGACGGGCCTGGACATGTACTGGCTTAAGCAGGGGGACACGTCTGGCACTGCAGGATTTGAGTCCCTGGCGGCGTAGTGTGTTACTGATGGTAGCCTTTGTTACTTTGGTCCCAGCTCTCTGCAGGTCATTGACTAGGTCCCCCCGTGTGGTTCTGGGATTTTTGCTCACCGTTCTTGTGATCATTTTGACCCCACGGGGTGAGATCTTGCGTGGAGCCCCAGATCGAGGGAGATTATCAGTGGTCTTGTATGTCTTCCATTTTCTAATAATTGCTCCCACAGTTGATTTCTTCACACCGAGCTGCTTACCTATTGCAGATTCAGTCTTCCCAGCCTGGTGCAGGTCTACAATTGTGTTTCTGGTGTCCTTTGACAGCTCTTTGGTCTTGGCCATAGTGGAGTTTGGAGTGTGACTGTTTGAGGTTGTGGACAGGTGTCTTTTATACTGATAACGAGTTCAAACAGGTGCCATTAATACAGTTAACGAGTGGAGGACAGAGGAGGCTCTTAAAGAAGAAGTTACAGGTCTGTGAGAGCCAGAAATCTTGTTTGTTTGTAGTTGACCAAATACTTATTTTACCAATTAATTCATTAAAAATCCTACAATGTGATTTCCTGGATTCTTTACCCCCATTCTGTCTCTCATAGTTGAAGTGTACCTAGGATGAAAATTACAGGCCTCTCTCATCTTTTTAAGTGGGAGAACTTGCAAAATTGGTGGCTGACTAAATACTTTTTTTGCCCCACTGTATATCAGGCACAAAGAAGTACATCTTATCTGGTTTTAAATGTTAGCATATTGTCCTCTTTTACTTGGAAATGTTTGCCTAAAGGCGGCTAACGTTGGGCTATAAAGGAACCACAGCACGGTCACGTAACTTCACGTCACCACCGCTAAGCTAAAGGTGGCTAATGTTGGGCGAGAAAGGAACTACAGCACGGTCACATGACTTCACGTCATCACCGCTAAGCTAAAGGTGGCTAATGTTGGGCTATAAAGGAACTACAGCACGGTCACATGACTTCACGTCACCACCGCTAAGCTAAAGGTGGCTAATGTTGGGCTATAAAGGAACTACAGCACGGTCACATGACTTCACGTCACCACCGCTAAGCTAAAGGTGGCTAATGTTGGGCTATAAAGGAACTACAGCACGGTCACATGACTTCACGTCACCACCGCTAAGCTAAAGGTGGCTAATGTTGGGCTATAAAGGAACTACAGCAGGGTCACATGACTTCACGTCACCACCGCTAAGCTAAAGGTGGCTAATGTTGGGCTATAAAGGAACTACAGCACGGTCACATGACTTCACGTCACCGCGGCTAATGTTGGGCTATAAAGGAACTACAGCACGGTCACATGACTTCACGTCACCACCGCTAAGCTAAAGGCGGCTAATGTTGGGCTATAAAGGAACTACAGCACGGTCACATGACTTCACGTCACCACCGCTAAGCTAAAGGTGGCTAATGTTGGGCGTGATGACGTTTAATCGTCTCATTTAGACACTCCAGCTTGTGTTAACCACAGACCTTATTTCATGCTAACAACCAAAAACACATTCAGAAAACCATTGACCTCCAGACCAGGGGTAAAATGCTGAGTCATGCCAGGGTGCTCGGACTCATTCCTGCACCTTTATATTTCTGGCTTGTTTAAAGACCATGAGTGTCGGTGACTTTGTGTTTTCATGACAGATGACAAAGAAACACATGAATAATTTGAGAGGGGTCTGCCTGCAGGCCTCCACTCTCAGGACAGTTCCGGTGTAGGCTCCACTGTCAGGACACCTCCACTCTAAGTACAGGAAGTGACCCCGCCCCCCGAAGGACTCGTTTGATGGAAGTTTTCAAATCACAATGGAGACTCATCATGGAGGTGATGAGTCCGCTCACCATGCACTTTGGGTCGGCCTTGGTCAAGCCCTTTTGACCCCCCCAGCCTGGTTCTCGTAAAAGTTGACTTAGCCATTTTTCGCTCAAATGACACCATGGAGGAATGTAACGGGAGTTGACAGGGGACTCTGCCCGCCTCACGAGGGCCTATTTTCGGACACTTTTCCCCCGGTTTTATGATTTTTCTTTTTTTGGCTATTTCAACCTGCCCCCCCACGGCCTGTGTCCAGCCACCCCCCCACTCATCCATATATTAACGGATTTTGACCATTCTTGTTGCATTTTTCTCCTCTCACTGATCGAATGGCAAACGCAACCCACCATCGGAGGGCCTCCACCGGCCCGGCCTTGTGCCGGTGCTCTGGCGGTCGGTTCCTCCGAACTGCGGGTTCGACTCTGATGGCCGGGGAGGGTGTGCTGCGTTGGGGTGGGGGACTTCCCCCACTCTGCGTGCCTCTTCCTTCCCGGGCCGGCCGATATGAAGCGTGACCAAGACGCACCGTCTGACTCAGGGGTCCCACCATGGGTATATATCTATATATATTTATATAAATAAATAAATATATATATATATATATATATATAGATAGATATAATAAGTGTCAGTACGATTTTATTTTATATTTGTGTGCATTTCCTGTTCGGAAAGTGGAGGTGTCCTCAGAGTGGAGGTGTCCTGAGACTGGCGCCTGCAGGCAGGCTCCCATGAATCATTTTGACCAATATCTACAGCCCGAAAGATGCAAGTTGATGAAGAGGAGACGCACCTCCCTCCAGAAGACGAAGAGCGTCCCACAGACGATGATGAACGCCGACAGCAGCACTTTGCTGAGCAGGGAGCGAGTCAGGATGCTGTCCCGAACATTACGGGGGGGCTGCCGGATCACATCCTGATCCACGGGCTCCACACCCAGACTGAGAACACACACACACACACACACACACACACACACACACACACACACACACACACACACACACACACACACACACACACACACACACACACACACACACACACACACACACACACACACACACACACACACACACACACACACACACACACACACACACACACACACACACACACACACACACACACACACACACACACACACACACACACACACACACACACACACACACACACACACACACACACACACACACAGAGAGAGAGAGAGAGAGACACACACATTATGCAAATTGGGCGATGACGTCATTTACACAGCCCGATATCACAATCGTTTCTCAGGGGGATTAAAAGATCCACACACACACACTTTTATTTTTGAAACAATGACTACATTTCCCATGATGCCCTGTACCTCTGAGCGGGGGGGCCATCCATGATGATGTTGATCCACAGAATCTGCATCGCGTTCAGCGGGTTGGGAAAGTTCATCAGCGTCGCCAAGGAGATGAGCGTCAGAGCAGCAATACTCCTGCAGAGGTGCAACAAAAATAACTTTAGTTAAAGGTCCCAATTATTCTGTTCTTCATCAATATATCACAGGTCTCGGATATATCCAGAGCCTGTCTCTGATTGGCTGAAACACCAAACAGATCATTGCAGCATTACCCATAACGCCCTCTGTTTCAGCCCTGTTTCCAAAGTGCTGATTCTCTGTCTGTTACTTTAGATGAAAATAAGGAGCCCCTCCCCACGCCCCTCTGAGAGACATTTGGTTACAAAGAACTCAATAGGCACGTTCACACCGGAGTACTTTTCCCGTTTAGTTCCGTTAGTACCCCTTATGGCGCGTTCACACCAAAAAGAGTACTTAGTGCCGGGAACTTTTACCCCCATTTTACTCCTGGGGGAAAAAAGTGCCCCGGTTCTGATTGGCTGGGCGAATTGCAAACCACGCCCCTTAAAACTCTGAAATGTTTTGTGAAGCCGCCATCTTGTTATCCTCGCAGTCGCATTAGCATTATTAGCATTAGCATTAGCCCAGCGCACAAATGCAGAGAGAATAACTTATGGCAACACAAAAGAAAACATGGGAGCGGTGGAGATGAGGAGGTGTCGGCGTTCTGGCGATTTACTCGGGGGACTTCCGGCCGGGGACTTTGGGCGGCAGTATACGCCGGCAAGTTGTTTGCGGCCTGCCAGTAAACCCAAAGCAGAAGAAGACGAAGTGACGTCACCGGCTTCATTTGCGTAATCCTCCCTCAGGGACTTATTCCGGTGTGAATGCGATCTGTACTAAGTGCCCTGGGGGTACTAAGTGCTGGGCACTAAGTACGGCAAAGTACTTGGTGTGAACGCGGCTAATGATGCTCTACCTTGGTTGCTGATTGGCTAATGGCTACAGAAGCCAAAACATCGTTATGACATCACAAAGTGGTCAAAATCTGATCAGCTCATTTTCAGACAGGTTTTTATAGAAATTGATCAAAAAGAGAGAGAATCTTTGTTCCTGAAATGTTCAGAGTCTCTTTCCACAGAGGGGACACATGTTGATGTAGAAGAGACATGAAGAAGAGGGGACACATGTTGATGTAGAAGAGACATGGAGAACAGGGGACACATGTTGATGAAGAAGAGACATGAAGAAGAGGGGACACATGTTGATATAGAAGAGACATGAAGAAGAGGGGACACATGTTGATGTAGAAGAGACATGAAGAAGAGGGGACACATGTTGATGTAGAAGACACATGAAGAAGAGGGGACACATGTTGATGTAGAAGAGACATGAAGAAGAGGGGACACATGTTGATGTAGAAGAGACATGGAGAAGAGGGGACACATGTTGATGTAGAAGAGACATGAAGAAGAGGGGACACATGTTGATGTAGAAGAGACATGGAGAAGAGGGGACACATGTTGATGTAGAAGAGACATGAAGAAGAGGGGACACATGTTGATGTAGAAGAGACATGAAGAAGAGGGGACACATGTTGATGTAGAAGAGACATGAAGAAGAGGGGACACATGTTGATGAAGAAGAGACATGAAGAAGAGGGGACACATGTTGATGTAGAAGAGACATGAAGAAGAGGGGACACATGTTGATGAAGAAGAGACATGAAGAAGAGGGGACACATGTTGATGTAGAAGAGACATGAAGAAGAGGGGACACATGTTGATGAAGAAGAGACATGAAGAAGAGGGGACACATGTTGATGTAGAAGAGACATGAAGAAGAGGGGACACATGTTGATGTAGAAGAGATATGAAGAAGAGGGGACACATGTTGATGTAGAAGAGGGGACACATGTTGATGTAGAAGAGACATGGAGAAGAGGGGACACATGTTGATGTAGAAGAGACATGAAGAAGAGGGGACACGTGTTGATGTAGAAGAGACATGAAGAAGAGGGGACACATGTTGATGTAAAGGAGACATGAAGAAGAGGGTACACATGTTGATGTAGAAGAGACATGAAGAAGAGGGGACACATGTTGATGTAGAAGAGACATGAAGAAGAGGGGACACATGTTGATGTAGAAGAGACATGAAGAAGAGGGGACACATGTTGATGTAGAAGAGACATGAAGAAGAGGGGACACGTGTTGATGTAGAAGAGACATGGAGAAGAGGGGACACATGTTGATGTAGAAGAGACATGAAGAAGAGGGGACACATGTTGATGTAGAAGAGACATGAAGAAGAGGGGACACATGCTGATGTAGAAGAGACATGAAGAGGGGACACATGTTGATGTAGAAGAGACATGAAGAAGAGGGGACACGTGTTGATGTAGAAGAGACATGGAGAAGAGGGGACACATGTTGATGTAGAAGAGACATGAAGAAGAGGGGACACATGTTGATGTAGAAGAGACATGAAGAAGAGGATTTTGCATAATAGGTGAGCTTTAACACAAAAACTCATTTCTATCGTTGGGTTTAAATTGAGGGGAACATCATTTAGACTGAATAGACCACATCGAACACAATTCTGACAAGTAGCGCCCCCTAGTGTCAGAGATCTGAAAAGTGACATGTTTGGTAAAGTCATTCTTATCAATAATTTAATTAATGAAGATGATTTTTTTAAACATTCTTTGAATTGAAGAATATATGAACCAAATATAATTGAATCAGCTAAATTAACTGAGCAGATCATCATCATATTTCTAATTGTAAACAAAACTTCTACTTTAAGTGCTAGTGGATCAACGGAGCTGTTAGATTAACATTAACGTGCTTATTGTAGTTCTGAGTGCAATGCCTTGCGGCCTGTAGCACCATCCTCTTGATGGAGCATATGTGTGGGCTGGACCAGGAAAGGAGTGAACAGAGGGTCGAGTTGTCCATTCTTGTTCTGTTTTTCTGTGACTATCTAGTTGCGCACGCTACTAAAGAGACGCGCTACCATGGAAACCAAACAATGGTGTAGCTGTAATAAAGTCCGAGTGGAAACAGTCGTGTGTAAATCTGATTTTGTCAGAAATGCGGGAGAGGGCTATGAAATCGAGAGTCTCCCGCGAAAATCGGGAGGGTTGGCAAGTATGCATGACCTGGCACATGGACATGTTGTCATGGGAACACAAAGTCACATGACCCGGCCCAGGACCCCCCGGACTGTTCAGGGTGTCACTGAGGGACTAAAGCTGAATAAGGAACTCTCCAGAACATTTAAATGTCCCGTACGTGTCTCCGTGGGTTCTTAGGGGTTAAAAGACGACGTCTCTAAAGCTTAACGTTAGGTGGCTCAGGCTCGGGACCTTACTTTAATTTAAGTTGTCATTTGGATCGTCTGTGTTTTACTGTTGTGTCACTCACGTGCTCAGCTGGAAGCGCACAAAGTTTTTGATGTTGTTATAAATTCCCTTTCCTTCCTCGATGGCCGACCTGGAAGGGAAGAACAGAACGTGAGTCGTTAATAACAATAATAATAATAATAGATTACATTTGTATAGCGCCTTTCAAGGGACCCAAGGCCGCTTTCCATGGTGAACAAACAAACAAACAAACAAACAAACAAGAGGGGTAAATAATAAAGTACAAATAGCAGCAGGAAGCTGTGATGGGTTAGAGGTCAAAGGCAGAGAGGGCAGAAGTACACACATCCTTTACTCAAGTAGAAGTACAGATACTCGTGTTTAAAGATACTCTGGTGAAAGTAGAAGTACTGACTAAACTTCTTTACTCAAGTCAAAGTAAAGAGGCTTTGAAGTGTACTTCAGTAAAAAAGTACCCATAAGTAGCAGCTGTTTTAAAGAGTACCTGACCTCCCTTTATATCAATAGAACAATAATGTCATTGTTAGCTAATGAATGTTTCCATGCTGAACAACGGCAACATGACAACGTTTCCATTGGTCCCTCTTCTTTAGAGAAGACCAGGAAATGATGGATACACGGATCGTGTTCAAATCAATAGGCACGCAATGACTCTAAAGAATAATGATCACGCCACCAAACACACATTCAGACTAAAGGAACCAGCTGTTTGGAAAGTCGAAGTCAAAGCAAAAAGTCGTCAGGAAAATAAGTAGTGGAGTAACGCAGTATTTGTACTCCACTACTTCCCCCCTCTGGTTAAAGGCCATTGTTCCTTAAATAATAGTGTTATCCCCCGGCTCCTCACATGATGGTCTGGAAGTCGTCGTCCACCAGGATCATGTCGGCCGCCTCCTTGCAGACGTCGGTGCCGGTCCGACCCATCGCCACGCCGATGTCGGCCGCCTTCAGCGCCACGGCGTCGTTCACCCCGTCTCCCGTCATGGCCACCACGGCGCCAATGTTCTGCAGAGACTACAGGGAGAAGGACGCAAACACACACAGCGGGACGTATTGAAGGGTTTCTGTATGCTGGGTCATCCGACAGGCTGTGGCCATTTGTCAAATGGGTGTAATGACGGTGTAATGACAGTGTAATGACGGTGTAATGACGGTGTAATGACGGTGTAATGAATGACGGTGTAATGACAGGTGTAATGACGGTGTAATTACTGACAGTGTAATGACGGTGTAATGAATGACAGTGTAATGACGGTGTAATGACGGTGTAATGACGGTGTAATGACGGTGTAATGACGGTGTAATGAATGACGGTGTAATGACGGTGTAATGACGGTGTAATGAATGACGGTGTAATTACTGACAGTGTAATGACAATGTAATGACGGTGTAATGACGGTGTAATGACGGTGTAATGAATGACGGTGTAATGACGTGTAATGACGGTGTAATGAATGACGGTGTAATGACGGTGTAATGACGGTGTAATGAATGACGGTGTAATGACGGTGTAATGACGGTGTAATGAATGACGGTGTAATGAATGACAGTGTAATGACGGTGTAATGCACGGTGTAATGAATGACGGTGTAATGACGGTGTAATTGACGGTGTAATGACGGTGTAATGAATGACGGTGTAATGACGGTGTAATGACGGTGTAATTACTGACAGTGTAATGACAATGTAATGACGGTGTAATGACGGTTGTAATGACGGTGTACTGAATGACGGTGTAATGACGGTGTAATGACGGTGTAATGAATGACGGTGTAATGACGGTGTAATGAATGACGGTGTAATGACGGTGTAATGACGGTGTATGACAATGTAATGAATGACGGTGTAATGACGGTGAATGACGGTTGTAATGACAATGTAATGAATGACGGTGTAATGACGGTGTAATGACAATGTAACGACAATGTAATGACAATGTAATGAATGACGGTGTAATGACAGTGTAATGACGGTGTAATGACAATGTAACATGGGTTTAATAAGGAGGTAATTAAGGTGTATGACAGTGTAATATTGGTCTGACATGGATGTAATAAGTGTGTATTAATGCGTAATGTTGGTGTAATTGTAATTATCTTGTAAAATGGGTATAATAACAGGTGTAATAAGGCTTTAATACAGATCTAATAGGGGTGTATTACAGTGTAACACGGGTTAAATATGGATGTAATAAGATTGTATTAATGTTGGTGTAATTATCTTGTATAATGGGTGTAATAATGGTGTAATACAGGCTTAATAGAGGCTTAATACAGGTGTAATAGCGGTCTTACTTGGACGTAATAAAGTGTGTATTAATGTGTAATATGGGTGTATGTAGAAAATAGCATCAACTATTTTTCAAACATTTATATGTGATTTAGCATTCAAGGGTAAAAGTGTTTATATTTGATTTACTCTCTGTAAAGTAGATGTTGGCTGGTTGATTTGAAGAAAGCTAACTATCTCTATATTTCTAACTGGATACCTGGACATTGGTCTCGTCATAGAGCAGACATGAGTGGATACGAGTTAGTCTTTGTGTTCCTCCTGCTCACCTTGACGATCTTCAGCTTGTGTCGGGGACTGGCTCGATAAAACACGGCTATCTGTGAAGAC
Organism: Pogonophryne albipinna; assembly: GCA_028583405.1. Classification (NCBI taxonomy): domain Eukaryota; kingdom Metazoa; phylum Chordata; class Actinopteri; order Perciformes; family Artedidraconidae; genus Pogonophryne; species Pogonophryne albipinna. The sequence continues at coordinate 141,766 of JAPTMU010000251.1, forward strand.
AGGAGACCACTTTCATTCAGAGAAACACAAAACAAGAAGCAGCAGGAAAAACTGAGAATATCTTTGATAACAACCGGTTCGAGAGAGGCAGGAGGATCAAGTGTGAATTACCGTATCGACCCGAATATAAGACGACCCTCTGTCTCAAGACTCATTTATGGAAAAATACCTTTTTGAAGACCGACTCTTGTTTTTATAAAGAAAATAATTTCACACATTGTGTTCAAATGTGAAGTCTTCCTCGCTGCCATCCGTTGCATTTGATACGCAGCATTTCCTGAACCCCTTTATGATGCTCTCTCTCTCTCGTAACTTCGCCTCTCGTGTTTAATAACTTGCCCAATAGAGATATATAGAGCGGTGCAGGGATGACGTGTTCACCCTGAAGGAAGCTGCCGGTTCCCTCGACAAAAAAGCAACAGGATTTCTCCAGAGGATTTTGGAAAATAGCTGGAAATAAGACCTGTGGAAAACGACCCTGTTTGATAAATGCACGTTTTGTTCAGTCGGATAATCTCCACATGTCTACCCTACTTTCATAATGTTCTAATCATAAATCTAATGTCCAGAAGCAAAATGCTAACGTTGTGCTATAAAGGAACTACAGCCGAGTCCAGCAGCACGACTTCAACGTCACGCCAACTTAAGATCCATATTCAAACACACAGATTCTAAATGGTACGAGTTGAAGCGTTTGTTTGAACACTTTGCAGGAGGCAGGGACTTGCTTTCAAGCAGAACAGAAACAAACTTAGAGGAGTGTTCACGTGTTCGGCGTAATGACGTACAACGACCTCCACGACTTCTGTAGTCCTATTCAGCCACTTGGTAACAACCATCGTTTTTCAGACACGTCCACTCTTCAGAAATCCCCAGCGGGGTCACTGCTGATGGATTTAATGTCCTAGAACAAAACGTGATCCGTCTCTTAGATGAGTCTCAACCACAGACCTTAGTTCAGATATCTTCCAAACTCCTATGGAGAGATCCCATTGGCTCTGAGACGAGGGAACAGGAAGTGGTCAAATGCTGACTCACTTCTGGGTTTTAGGACTTGTCACTGCACCGCTCTATTTAGATCCACTGTGTTGGAGTTTGTCTCTGTGTCTCTCCATCTCTCTCTCTCCTGTTGTCTTGTTACTTTAAGACGGTGTCTCTGAACACTCGTTTGGCGCCATCTGTTGTTGTGACTGTGTAATTACATCGAAAAGTCTAGACCTCGGATAAAAGACGACCCTCTTTTTCAGATTTTCTTCTAGGAAAGAAAACCCGTCTTAAAGTAAAGAGTTGTTCTCACCCTGGAGACGATGCTGGAGAGCTGCTGCAGGTCCAGGTGATCCACCTCGTCTCCGGAGAGACAGCGGCTGCCTTTAGAGTACAGACCCAGACGACTGGCTGCAGAGGGAAGGGAACACTCCGGTTATTCCAGTTGTATTTTATTTAGGAGTTTTGACCTTATAGTCTACTAGCAGGCAGTGTGAACCCGGACATGTTGAGGACCCCTAAGTGTTATGATGGGAATGTACAGTAGGGTCTCCAGCACATAGAAACTAACCTGTATATGTTGGGAGATTTACACGATATAAATAGCATATGCAGATAATAGCTAAACAACTAGTCGATTTCTGACATGTCTAGGGTCTTAAATGGCAGTGTTGAGTCCCGTAACACTTTAAAAATCGACCAGAAAAGATGATTGTGCGTTTGTTTCTCTGACCGATGGACACGGCGGTCTCCTGCGAGTCCCCGGTAATCATCTTGATGGCGACCCCGGAGTTGATGAGCTTCCCGATGGCCTCTTTGACCCCTGACCTCGGGGGGTCGATGATTCCCACCAGACCCAGGAAGGTCAGGCTGCCCAGCTCCGAGCCGGACGCAAACCCCAGCACTGCAGGAGAGAGATATGGAGAACGTGTTTTCAAGGCAGAAATAAGCAATAAAACGTTCAATATTTTTACAACACATCGAGTGTATTTCTACATCTGTAAAAATAGCTTTTAATCAACAGGTTTCCGACACATTTGCCCGTTAAATTCAAAACGTTTCCAGCCCCTTACAGCAGTGGGAAGTACACTCAAATAAATGACGTTTTTAAATATGGCAGTACATTTCCATGGTATTGTATTTACCCCTGAGGCCTGCAGAGCCCATGTAGCTGATCTGCTGCTGGTACAGCTCCCTCTGCTGGGGGGTCAGGGGCAGGCTGGACCCCCTGCTGTTGTAGCAGCTGCAGAGACGGATCACCTGCTCGTACGCCCCCTTCAGGAAGTACACGGCAGGCTTATCCTGAAGGGGCAGAAGATATAACGAGGTAAGAGTCGGGGCAGGACTGTTGTGAAAACACAGCATGTCCTCTTCCAACATGAGAGTAACTGATAACAAAGGTATCAACTGGAGCTGTGAACATGACAGGATGTGTGATTACCTAGAAGAGCATCAGGACTGTTTGAGGCAGATGATAGCTATGTGATTAACATGATGATTCAGCCTCTATGGAGAGAGACATCAAGCATGCTCATTTCTGACGTGGAGCTAATCTGAAGTAAACATTGAATACTGCTTTCTATTCCTCCATCTTGTGACTGTGTAACTCCCTCTCTTGGATATCAGCATGTGAAGGACACTGTTCAGGAACTAGTCTCTGTATGTGATGACTCCTTCCATCTGGAGAGGATCACAGATACATGGATCCTGAGATGAAGCTCAAGCCGGGGACCAGGGATTATTAACATTTTGAAGTATTCAGAAAAAGTCAGGATTTTGAGAAAAACTCGGGAATTTGGAAAAAAATCTGGATTTTTATATTTTGAGAAAAACTAAATTTTTGGGGAAAAAAAGTCAGCATTTTGAGGAAAAATGAGGATTTTGAGATTTTGAGAAAAATACCAACTAATTCTCTTTTTTAGTTTCGACTCCTTCCATTCTGGAGAGGATCACAGATACATGGATCCTGATGTTGAAGCTCCAGCGAGATTTTTCGAACAAAGACTAATATTCCACTATTATTCTGCATGACATTATTCTGAAAGCAGCACTTTCGGATCGAGAAGATTGTGTGAAATGCGGATATTATTTGCATTATTTTGCACAGAACTTCCAGAATATGAGTCTAAGTTTGGTTTTACTACCGTCTGTGAAATGTCTCACTAAATAAAAAAGATGCATGACCACAACAAAAGAGAAATGAGGAGAGACACAAGAATACTTTGTAGACTGCAGGGTAGCTGGTGGATTTACTCCAGGTGGAACTAAAGTCTGATTCAACACTTGATTAGATTTCACATCATTCATCCAGATCTGAGAAGTAACTAAAGGGATTAAATACAAGTAGTGGAGGAAAAGTACACCATGTACCTCTGAACTGTAGAGGAGTAGAAGTACAAGCAAATGGAAATACTCAAGTACCTCAACGTTGTACTTAAGTACAGCACTTAGTTACTTTATACCTCTGACAAACAGGTATTAGTGGGAGTACAGTGTTCTGTGTGGAGGAGGCTGACCTGCAGCGTGCGGTGAACGCAGCGCACAGACATCCACTTCTGCTCCGAGGAGAAGGGACGCTCCTCCAGACGCACAAAGTCCTGCTGCAGACCCTCCAGACCCATCTGAACACACACACACACACACACACACACACACACACACACACACACACACACACACACACACACACACACACACACACACACACACACACACACACACACACACACACACACACACACACACACACACACACACACACACACACACACACACACACACACACACACACACACACACACACACACACACACACACACACACACACACACACACACACACACACACACACACACGTTAATGAAGATACAATCAAATCAAGAAGTAACAACTATAACATTTTAAAAGATTGTTGAATTCAATTGAAATAAAAGAAATGAGAAAATGCTGGTGAAAATAAAAAGTGTGTGTGTACCTTCATGGCGAGGGCGATGAGCGCACCCTCCGTCGGTCGTCCCAGCAGATTCTGATTCCTGATGACCGAGTCGTTACACACACATCCAACCTAAAAACACACACATTTTAACATATTTAATGTTGTTATTGAGAGCAGTTCATCGTGCAGATGTTTACTGTTATCTCATGTTTATAGAATTATATTGATTTGGTTTCCTCCGGACTCACCTCCACGATCTTGCTGACGGAGGGGCAGGAGAAGCCGTGGACGATTTCTCCGTCCACCAACACGTCTCCCGCTCCGTTATAACCCACACCGGTCACCTGCAAGACCACACCCAGGGGTTAACTGCTTTAGATTCTGTTACTGTACATTCGTAATTCAACATGTATACTTTCTACTTTTTATGTAATGCCGTTTTATTTCTATTGAGATGTTTCTAGTCTTTTAATTCAATAAAGCACTTCTTATCTTATCTTACGAACTCTCAGACAACAAGGACCCACTAAGGAAAGTGTTTAAAAAGGTTCTATGTAAAAAAAGTTTTACTACAGTCTGTGACACGTCTCACTAAATAAAAAACATTCATGACCGGAGAGACTAACAGACATTAATCCAAATCTGTAAAGTAAAGGTTTTAAATAAAATAGGTAAGAGTCGGTGCACCACTAATATTCCACTATTATTCTGCATGGTATTATTCTGAATGCAGCACTTTCGTATCGATCAGATTGTGTGAAATGCGGATATTATTTGGTATTTTAATTCAACAAAGTACTTCTTATCTTATCTTATGAACTCTCAGACAACAAGGACCCACTAAAGAAAGTGTTTAAAAAGGTTCTATGTAAAAAAGGCAAACATCGGCTTTTAATCCCCCTTTAAAAAACTGTTAACAAAAACCAGACAAATGTAAGAGATTAAAGATATTCCTTTACGTGAAAATACAAGCTAATTCATTAAGATGTACAATGTGAATCTCTTATTCAAAAAGTATTAACAAATAAAGAAAATAACTTGAATGTATCTGATATTCTGTAAAACCTGAGTTGGAGACTCTTTAAATGATGAGAAACACACTAAGCCTCCATGTTGCCGGAGACTCTTAAGGAAATGAACTCTTCCGAGGACGATAAAGGGAGTTCAGACCTCGGCGTGGAGTCCGTCTGACGTGAACAGCTGAGTGACCGTCATCTCGTTCTTCGTCAGAGTTCCCGTTTTATCCGAGCAGATCACGTTACAGCAGCCTGAAGGGAAAAACAACGTTACCAGGAAGTAACGGAGAAAACAACGTTACCAGGAAGTAACGGAGAAAACAACGTTACCAGGAAGTAACGGAGAAAACAACGTTACCAGGAAGTAACGGAATAAACAACGTTAAGAGGAAGTAACAGAGAAAACAACGTTACCAGGAAGTAACGGAGAAAACAACATTACCAGGAAGTAACGGAGAAAACAACGTTACCAGGAAGTAACGGAGAAAACAACGTTACCAGGAAGTAACGGAGAAAACAACGTTAAGAGGAAGTAACGGAGAAAACAACGTTACCAGGAAGTAACGGAGAAAACAACGTTACCAGGAAGTAACGGAGAAAACAACGTTACCAGGAAGTAACAGAGAAAACAACGTTACCAGGAAGTAACGGAATAAACAACGTTAAGAGGAAGTAACCGAGAAAACAACATAAACGAGGAAGTAACCCAAGAAACAACATTTAAGAAGAAGTAACCGAGAAAACAACGTTATGAGGAAGTAACGGAAGAAACAACGTTACGAGGAAGTAGCGGAAGAAACAACGTTACGAGGAAGTAGCGGAGAAAACAACGTTACCAGGAAGTAACGGAGAAAACAACGTTACCAGGAAGTAACGGAGAAAACAACGTTACGAGGAAGTAACGGAAGAAACAACGTTAAAGATGAAGTAGCCGAGAAAACAACGTTAAGAGGAACTAACGGAGAAAACAACGTTACGAGGAAGTAGCGGAGAAAACAACATTACCAGGAAGTAACGGAATAAACAACGTTAAGAGGAAGTAACAGAGAAAACAACGTTAAGAGGAAGTAACAGAGAAAACAACGATATGAGGAAGTTACGCAAGAAACAACGATACGAGGAATAGCCGAGACAACCACCGTTACGATGAAGTAACCGAGAAAACAACGTAAAAGAAGAAGTAACCGAGAAAACAACGTTACCAGGAAGTAACGAGAAGAACAATGTTAAGAGGAAGTAACAAAATAAACAACGTTACGAGGAAGTAACGGAAGAAACAACGATACGAGGAAGTTACGCAAGAAACAACGATACGAGGAATAGCCGAGACAACAACGTTACGATGAAGTAACCGAGAAAACAACGTAAAAGAAGAAGTAACCGAGAAAACAACGTTACCAGGAAGTAACGAGGAGAACAATGTTAAGAGGAAGTAACAAAATAAACAACGTTACGAGGAAGTAACGGAAGAAACAACGTTAAAGATGAAGTAGCCGAGACATAACGTTACGAGGAAGTAACGGAAGAAACAACGTTAAAGATGAAGTAGCCGAGACATAACGTTACGAGGAAGTAACGGAAGAAACAACGTTACAGTCAACAGGAAGTGAAAGACGCTCACACATCTTGATCAACGTACCCAGAGTCTCCACGATGGGGAGTTTTTTGATGATGGCTCTCTTCTTCACCATGCGCATCACACCGAGCGCCAGCGTCACCGTCACCACGATCGGTAAACCTTCAGGGATCGCCGCCACCGCCAGACTGAAGGAGAGGAGAACAATCAATATGTAATGGTGTGCTTTGTACTAAGAGATTCCCCTCGGTGTTTTCAAACAAATCGCAAAAAGATAATCTGCTAACGTTTCCCCCATAGGAACGAATGGGAAATCGACGTAAACAGAGCTCAAAATCATCCAACTTTGAGGTCATACTGCTTCACAATACTTTAACGGAGAAATACGATTTAAAGTTTAAACATCTCTCCAGACTCTCAACTTTGTTGGACTGAAATGTTTTTTTGACAGATTGAACGGCTTTCCTAAAATCCCAGTTTAAGAGTGTTTCAGATTCTATAATGGCTGTGTATGGGACGGAATGTTCAGAGTGATGACATCATCCCTTAGAGTGGAGAGGGCTTTCAAAACTCCTGGAAAAAGATCTTAAACCTGCTCTAAATCCCATAATATTCACTCTTTTCACATCATTTTAGATGATTTCAGTAGCAACGTTAGTCAGCGGTGTCTCGAGGTCTTCATTATATCAAATCGACGTACAAATCCGGCCCAAAAGTGCCCTCGAGTGACAAAACCTCCAGCTGCCTCGCCCATTGACAGGTCACCACGGTAACCCTGTTGCTGGGCAGACTGGGGTGACATCATCAGAGCAGACACTCCCAAAAACACACAGAGAAGAAGATTGATTTGTCTTACAGTTAAGAATAAAAATGAAGATGTAAAAATAGGATCAGAAACATATATAGATACAAAACACATTAACATTGGGCACATTGTGTGTAATGTAGAGTCTTTGTGAATATATATCGATGTAGAGATCCAGCTACCTGACTCCGATGGTGAACATGTCGAGGAGCTTCTTCCCCTGCAGCCAGCCCACCAGCATGATCACTCCTGCACACACAATATAAAACAACTTTACACACAACACACATTGTTAAAACAACTTTACACACAACACACATTGTTTAAACAACTTTACACACAACACACATTGTTAAAACAACTTTACACACAACACACATTGTTAAAACAACTTTACACACAACACACATCATTTACTCGATTATTTATAATGTGGAGGCGCTTTATCCCGGGTGGAATTGGGTTTTGTAGAAGGATTAATTAAGAAAATAAAATTAAAATGTATTTATACGAACATAAGAAGTAAAAAATGTGCAATAAAATATTTAATTGGCAAAAAAAGTATGTAAAAATGTGAAGTTTACGTAAAAATTACCAATAAAAGATCTAAATACAAATATATTATATTCTGAATATAAGTAAAAAAATAATAATTTGCAATAAAATAATATTAAATAAAATAAACACAATTATATAATATTAAAAACTTCAAGCATGTGTACAAAATAAATAAAATAAAATGAAAATATTTATATTAAATGCCCAATAAAATGTTGAATAAAATAAATAAATGTACATCAACCTAAGAAGTTAAAGTAAAATGTCCAATAAAAGATAAAATAAAGATATTTGTATAAACATAAGGAGCTGAAGTAAGCGTGTGCAGATTGAACTACAGTTTGTATATAATATTTAAATGAAGGTTCAAACAGTACTCGAAAAGAAACACACCAATGATCCCGAAGGAGTAGAGCGACAGCTGCTTCCCCAGCAGGTCCATGCTCTTCTGCAGCGGGGTCTTAGGAGCCTGGAGACAAATAAATAACATGATTTAATAAAGGGTTCACGAGCCGGTGCAACTACTAAAACGGTTGTAAGTTGAGATTGTTTTGTCAACGAATCACATTATTTTGTACCTCTTTTTATGCTTGCGAATTAAGATTAAGTGAATTAAATAAATAATATTAATACACTTTATTTATACAGCACCTCTCATGCTTGACGCAGCCCAAAGTGCTTTACAGAGAATGACAGAAAATGACTAAAACAACGTTGAGCAACGGAATAAACAATGTTACGAGGAAGTAGCCGAGAAAACAACGTTACGATGAAGTAACAGAGAAAACGACGTAAAAGAGGAAGTAACAGAGAAAACAACGTTACGATGAAGTAACAGAGAAAACCACGTAAAAGAGGAAGTAACGGAGAAAACAACGTTACGATGAAGTAACCGAGAAAACAACGTAAAAGAGGAAGTAACCGAGAAAACAACGTTACGATGAAGTAACCGAGAAAACAACGTTACGATGAAGTAACCGAGAAAACAACGTAAAAGAGGAAGTAACAGAGAAAACAACGTTACGATGAAGTAACAGAGAAAACCACGTAAAAGAGGAAGTAACCGAGAAAACAACGTTACGATGAAGTAACCGAGAAAACAACGTTACGATGAAGTAACCGAGAAAACAACGTAAAAGAGGAAGTAACAGAGAAAACAACGTTATGATGAAGTAACAGAAAAACAACGTTATGATGAAGTAACAGAGAAAACAACGTAAAAGAGGAAGTAACCGAGAAAACAACGTAAAAGAGGAAGTAACCGAGAAAACAACGTAAAAGAGGAAGTAACAGAGAAAACAACCCGACGATGAAGTAACAGAGAAAACAACGTAAAAGAGGAAGTAACCGAGAAAACAACGCTACGATGAAGTAACCGAGAAAACAACGTTACGATGAAGTAACAGAGAAAACGACGGAAAAGAGGAAGTAACAGAGAAAACAACATTACGATGAAGTAACCGAGAAAACAACGTTACGATGAAGTAACAGAGAAAACAACGTTACGATGAAGTAACAGAGAAAACAACGTTACGATGAAGTAACAGAGAAAACAACGTTACGATGAAGTAACGGAGAAAACTACGTTACCAGGAAGCAACGGAAGAAACAATGTTACGATGAAGTAACAGAGAAAACAACGTAAAAGAGGAAGTAACAGAGAAAACAACGTAAAAGAGGAAGTCACCGAGAAAACTACGTTACGATGAAGTAACCGAGAAAACAACGTTACGATGAAGTAACAGAGAAAACAACGTTACGATGAAGTAACCGAGAAAACAACGTTACGATGAAGTAACCAAGAAAACAACGTTACGATGAAGTAACCGAGAAAACAACGTTAAGATGAAGTAACAGAGAAAACAACGTTACGATGAAGTAACCGAGAAAACTACGTTACCAGGAAGCAACGGAAGAAACAACGTTAAAGATGAAGTAGCCGAGAAAACAGAGTGTAACGGAGAAAAATACCTTACGAGGAAGTAACAGAGAAAACAACGTTATGATGAAGTAACAGAGAAAACAACGTAAAAGAGGAAGTAACAGAGAAAACAACGTTACGATGAAGTAACCGAGAAAACAACGTTACGATGAAGTAACAGAGAAAACGACGTAAAAGAGGAAGTAACAGAGAAAACAACGTTAAAGATGAAGTAACAGAGAAAACGACGTAAAAGAGGAAGTAACAGAGAAAACAACGTTACGATGAAGTAACCGAGAAAACAACGTTACGATGAAGTAACCGAGAAAACAACGTTACGATGAAATAACAGAGAAAACGACGTAAAAGAGGAAGTAGAGGGACATAATTAAAAACACGGTGTGAACAAACAGAAAGAGTTGTATCACTGAACCATAAAACCATAAAACATGAGCAGTGATACTGCAAAAAAATTACAATTAATACATCGTTTATAAATAACATTAACATGGAGAAGAACTCCATTACCCACAATCCTTCAGTGTAACAGTTTTTTCAAAATCTACTATGGCGGCTCTTTTGGAAAAACGTACTCTTATTTTACGAAACAGCAAAATGTGTGTTTCTGAAAACATTTGAGACGTGAAATAAAACGGAATCATTTTAATGCTTTTGTTCCCTCTCCCGTAGTGTGTTCTGTAGGTTTCAGTGCATGTAAATGGCTCATTTCTTTACTTCCCGGAACATGGTGACATCACTACGGAACACTCAAGCTCCTATTGGCTAGCGCTCCAACACATTGTACGTGATACGGGCTAAGGGGCGGGACATCTCCAAACGGGTGACCAATCACAACAGAGCCGGCCAGCTAACCAATCAGAACTCTGAGGCGTTTTGCTGCGATCAGTTTCTGTGCACTCCAGTTGACTGTAATCTATATCCACCTGTAGCACAGTGTTCAGATGTCTCCCCTTATAAAAACCCTTTTCTGGAACAATGGCTTCCTGTTTTTACAGGAGCTGTGAGACTTTGCCCCTAAAGGGAAATACGTTGTCGTGAAAGGCAGAGTATTTTCTTACAGCAGGAGTCACTTTTAGTCTCTGAAATAAATACATTAAAACACAATGAAGTTACTATTCTTTCCAGTCTTTGTTCTGCACACACATCTGATTAGAAACCTGCATATATTTCAAGAGGCCCTTCAGGTGTATGTCAATATGTAGTGTCTCTACTTTAAAGAGTCCTCTCCTGCTGATGTTCAGGTGTATATCAGTATGTAGTGTCTCTACTTTAAAGAGTCCTCTCCTGCTGATGTTCAGGTGTATATCAGTATGTAGTGTCTCTACTTTAAAGAGTCCTCTCCTGCTGATGTTCAGGTGTATGTCAATATGTAGTGTCTCTACTTTAAAGAGTCCTCTCCTGCTGATGTTCAGGTGTATGTCAATATGTAGTGTCTCTACTTTAAAGAGTCCTCTCCTGCTGATGTTCAGGTGTATATCAGTATGTAGTGTCTCTACTTTAAAGAGTCCTCTCCTGCTGATGTTCAGGTGTATGTCAATATGTAGTGTCTCTACTTTAAAGAGTCCTCTCCTGCTGATGTTCAGGTGTATATCAGTATGTAAAGTCTCTACTTTAAAGAGTCCTCTCCTGCTGATGTTCAGGTGTATATCAGTATGTAGTGTCTCTACTTTAAAGAGTCCTCTCCTGCTGATGTTCAGGTGTATATCAGTATGTAGTGTCTCTACTTTAAAGAGTCCTCTCCTGCTGATGTTCAGGTGTATGTCAATATGTAGTGTCTCTACTTTAAAGAGTCCTCTCCTGCTGATGTTCAGGTGTATATCAGTATGTAAAGTCTCTACTTTAAAGAGTCCTCTCCTGCTGATGTTCAGGTGTATATCAGTATGTAGTGTCTCTACTTTAAAGAGTCCTCTCCTGCTGATGTTCAGGTGTATATCAGTATGTAGTGTCTCTACTTTAAAGAGTCCTCTCCTGCTGATGTTCAGGTGTATATCAGTATGTAGTGTCTCTACTTTAAAGAGTCCTCTCCTGCTGATGTTCAGGTGTATATCAGTATGTAGTGTCTCTACTTTAAAGAGTTCTCTCCTGCTGATGTTCAGGTGTATATCAGTATGTAGTGTCTCTACTTTAAAGAGTCCTCTCCTACTGATGTTCAGGTGTATATCAGTATGTAGTGTCTCTACTTTAAAGAGTTCTCTCCTGCTGATGTTCAGGTGTATATCAGTGTGTAGAGTCTCTACTTTAAAGAGTCCTCTCCTGCTGATGTTCAGGTGTATATCAGTATGTAGTGTCTCTACTTTAAAGAGTCCTCTCCTGCTGATGTTCAGGTGTATATCAGTATGTAGTGTCTCTACTTTAAAGAGTCCTCTCCTGCTGATGTTCAGGTGTATATCAGTATGTAGAGTCTCTACTTTAAAGAGTCCTCTCCTGCTGATGTTCAGGTGTATATCAGTATGTAGTGTCTCTACTTTAAAGAGTCCTCTCCTGCTGATGTTCAGGTGTATATCAGTATGTAGTGTCTCTACTTTAAAGAGTCCTCTCCTGCTGATGTTCAGGTGTATATCAGTCTGTAGTGTCTCTACTTTAAAGAGTCCTCTCCTGCTGATGTTCAGGTGTATATCAGTGTGTAGAGTCTCTACTTTAAAGAGTCCTCTCCTGCTGATGTTCAGGTGTATATCAGTATGTAGTGTCTCTACTTTAAAGAGTCCTCTCCTGCTGATGTTCAGGTGTATATCAGTATGTAGTGTCTCTACTTTAAAGAGTCCTCTCCTGCTGATGTTCAGGTGTATATCAGTCTGTAGTGTCTCTACTTTAAAGAGTCCTCTCCTGCTGATGTTCAGGTGTATATCAGTGTGTAGAGTCTCTACTTTAAAGAGTCCTCTCCTGCTGATGTTCAGGTGTATATCAGTATGTAGTGTCTCTACTTTAAAGAGTCCTCTCCTGCTGATGTTCAGGTGTATATCAGTATGTAGTGTCTCTACTTTAAAGAGTCCTCTCCTGCTGATGTTCAGGTGTATATCAGTCTGTAGTGTCTCTACTTTAAAGAGTCCTCTCCTGCTGATGTTCAGGTGTATATCAGTGTGTAGAGTCTCTACTTTAAAGAGTCCTCTCCTGCTGATGTTCAGTCTGGATAACGTACCTCTTCTGCTTGCATCATCTTGAAAACTTCCCCAAACTCTGAATTCTCTCCGGTCCCGATCACGATGCCCTGAAAACAAAAAAGCAGGAGTGTTTATGTTTCTGGAGCGCTCTGGTCACCGCGTGGTCAGACTGAACCACCACAGACTGGAAAACCCCTGATGTGCAATAACACTGTCTGGTGCAGATTTTCACTTTTTCACCCCCAAAGATGGACTTCAACATTATTTTTACTGTAATGTGAGATGTTAGTTTAAAGGTCTCCTATCATGCAAAATGCACTTTTTGATGTCTTTTCTACATTACCATGTGTCCCCGGTGTCCCCCCGATGTGTCCCCGGTGTGTCCCCGGTGTCAGGAGACCCACAAAGTGTCAGAAAATACAACCCTCTCTCTTTTCCTCCGTACCCACATCTCTAAACGGGGGAACAACGGAGCTGATCCAGATTTGCTGCGTCATGACGACATAAAATGTGGGTGGGCTTTACACCCACGGGCCAATCAGAAACGTTGCTGTCAGAAACAATGAGACGTGTTCTGGAAGTAATATGGTCTGTGTTTACATTAGCATGCTAACACTCAGAGCTAACCTGTGCTGGAGAGAGTGTGTGAAGAAGCAGGAAATCAAAAGGAAGTCACCTTTGAGAGTTTGAGATCCTACTGTTTCAGAAATAATCCTAGATGTGGTTTGGACTATAATATGGCAGCATTTAGCTGTATCTGACCCATAATACATGCCTACAAATAGGAGACCTTTAAATTATTTGTAAAATTATATCTTTATTGACAAATGTATGGTTTATACATCTGTTTTTGATCTGTTTTATTTGTTAGTGTGATAGGCTTTATGAGATGTTTTAATGTTGGTTGATTGCTATGCGTGTTCCTGCCTGGGGACAGCAGATGGAAATGAGCTTTTAGCTATAGTCTGACATAGCTTCTTCTCCTTGTTCAATATAGATATATATAATAATAATAATAAGTACCTTGGCCCGGCCACAGCGCACCAATGTCCCCATGAAGGCGATGTTGCTGCGGGACGCGATGTCTCCGTTGGAGGAGGCCGGCTGGGGGAGGGTGGACTTGGAGCAGGGAGACGTCTCCCCCGTCAGACTGGACTCATCCACACACAGGTCTGACGCCTGAGGGGGGGCAGAGGGGTCAATAAACACTCTCAAATACAAGGGTGCAGGGATGTGGTATTTCTGTGTTGGTCCCTGAGAGCAGCATCTCCCTGGACCAAAGGGATTTCTCCATGGGATGGTCACATGACTTCACGTCACCACCGCTAAGCTAAAGGAGGCTAATGTTGGGCTATAAAGGAACTACAGCACGGTCACATGACTTCACGTCACCACCGCTAAGCTAAAGGAGGCTAATGTTGGGCTATAAAGGAACTACAGCACCGTCACATGACTTCACGTCACCACCGCTAAGCTAAAGGTGGCTAATGTTGGGCTATAAAGGAACTACAGCACCGTCACATGACTTCACGTCACCACCGCTAAGCTAAAGGTGGCTAATGTTGGGCTATAAAGGAACTACAGCACGGTCACATGACTTCACGTCACCACCGCTAAGCTAAAGGAGGCTAATGTTGGGCTATAAAGGAACTACAGCACGGTCACATGACTTCACGTCACCACCGCTAAGCTAAAGGTGGCTAATGTTGGGCTATAAAGGAACTACAGCACGGTCACATGACTTCACGTCACCAGCGCTAAGCTAAAGGAGGCTAATGTTGGGCTATAAAGGAACTACAGCACGGTCACATGACTTCACGTCACCACCGCTAATCTAAAGGAGGCTAATGTTGGGCTATAAAGGAACTACAGCACGGTCACATGACTTCACGTCACCACCGCTAATCTAAAGGAGGCTAATGTTGGGCTATAAAGGAACTACAGCACGGTCACATGACTTCACGTCACCACCGCTAAGCTAAAGGTGGCTAATGTTGGGCTTCATGACGTTTAGTCATCTCATTTACACTTGTTAGTAACCTCTGTTTTTAAATCCAACAGTGGGGTATTTACTGAAGTATTTTATGAGGTAGAACAAAAGGTTAAACTCTCTTCAGCTTGTGTTAACCACAAACCTCATTTCAGGCTAAAAAACTAAAACAATGCTGACTCATTTCAGAATTAAATTACCATTCCTGCACCGCGCTATGAGCTTTGAGTAAGCTCCCTTTTTCACTGATCTAACTGAGCTAACTGATCTAACTGATCTAACTGAGCTAACAGTGGATATTTTGTCTCTTTGTTCACTGCTAAATTATTCCAGGAACTCTGACTGAGAGCTTCCAGTAAGATATCAGTTCCTTCATGGGGAGAGAATGGAAACCGCAAATGAAAACACAATATATGTTTGTACTTGAGTGTGAGTGTGAGTGTGTGTGTGTGTGTGTGTGTGTGTGTGTGTGTGTGTGTGTGTGTGTGTGTTGTTATACAGTCAGTCTTTGTGAGGTTTTGCACCTTTATATCACCATGTTATAGGCCTTGTCTGGAATTAGGACTTTTTCCAGGTAGTGAGGTCATTTATCCTTAAATTAGGACATGTATAAAAAGTGAGAAATTTCTGTGGATAGGGAGAATATGTTTTTGTCAGGATCAGGATACTGTGGAGAATTTAAAACAGTTTTTAAGTAAATGGGAACAGCGGCAATTTGGGGAAATAAGACATTACTGGAGGTGAGGATATTTTAGGTGAGTGTGAGTGAGTGAGTGAGTGAGTGAGTGAGTGAGTGTGTGTGTGTGTGTGTACCTCCACCAGGCGCAGGTCTGCAGGGACCCTCTCCCCCACCGACAGACACACGGTGTCTCCAGGAACCAGCTCTCGGGCCAGACGGTGCTCCAGGTTCCCCTCCCTGATGCTGAGAGAGGATTCAAACAACTTTATTTACAGCAAAGAAGAAGAAGTAGAACAACAACAACAACAAGTACAATAAGTAGTAGAAGTACAGGAGGGAGAAGAACAAGGATTGAACTCTCACCAGTGACATTCTGGAGGAACCAGCTTCCCCAGTTCTTCTAGAGACTTCTCTGAGCGATACTCCTACAAACAACAACCAACAACAACAACTCAGAACAACAAGTCAAACACACGTCATACCGAGGGAGTAATATCAGTACATACATTCTCCCAATGTGAGTCCAACAACCGTAGTCGTCAGCACAAAGGAAATGCATATTGACCTTCCTCCATCATGAACCTCACAAACTGGTTTGACCGGATTCATCTCCCTAACCTCTCGTCTGAAACACGTCAGCAGCAACATCTCCTGTTCCCTCAACGCTGCACTGAGCGCAGAGATTATTCATCTAATCACTTTAAAGGTCAAATATTATTTACTCAGATCGTGTGCTTGAGTAAAAGTAGAAGTACTCAGATCTTGTGCTTGAGTAAAAGTAGAAGTACTCAGATCTGGTACTTGAGTAAAAGTAGAAGTACTCAGATCTTGTGCTTGAGTAAAAGTAGAAGTACTCAGATCTTGTGCTTGAGTAAAAGTAGAAGTACTCAGATCTTGTGCTCGAGTAAAAGTAGAAGTGCTCAGATCTTGTACTTGAGTAAAAGTAGAAGTACTCAGATCTTGTACTTGAGTAAAAGTAGAAGTACTCAGATCTTGTGCTTGAGTAAAAGTAGAAGTACTCAGATCTTGTGCTTGAGTAAAAGTAGAAGTACTCAGATCTTGTGCTCGAGTAAAAGTAGAAGTACTCAGATCTTGTGCTTGAGTAAAAGTAGAAGTACTCAGATCTTGTACTTGAGTAAAAGTAGAAGTACTCAGATCTTGTACTTGAGTAAAAGTAGAAGTACTCAGATCTTGTACTTGAGTAAAAGTAGAAGTACTCAGATCTTGTACTTGAGTAAAAGTAGAAGTACTCAGATCTTGTACTTGAGTAAAAGTAGAAGTACTCAGATCTTGTACTTGAGTATAAGTAGAAGTACTCCGATCTTGTACTTGAGTAAAAGTAGAAGTACTCAGATCTTGTACTTGAGTAAAAGTAGAAGTACTCAGATCTTGTGCTTGAGTCAAAGTAGAAGTACTCCGATCTTGTACTTGAGTAAAAGTAGAAGTACTCAGATCTGGTACTTGAGTTAAAGTAGAAGTACTCCGATCTTGTACTTGAGTAAAAGTAGAAGTACTCAGATCTTGTACTTGAGTAAAAGTAGAAGTACTCAGATCTTGTGCTTGAGTTAAAGTAGAAGTACTCAGATCTTGTACTTGAGTCAAAGTAGAAGTACTCAGATCTTGTACTTGAGTCAAAGTAGAAGTACTCAGATCTTGTACTTGAGTAAAAGTAGAAGTACTCAGATATTGTACTTGAGTAAAAGTAGAAGTACTCAGATCTTGTACTTCAGTAAAAGTAGAAGTACCAGAGTGTAGGAATACTCTGTCACAGTAAAAGTCCTCATTCAAAATGTTCCTCAAGTGAAAGTAGAAAAGTATTCTCATCAAAATATAGTGAAAGACAGTAAAAGTAGTCGTTGTGCAGATTGGTCCATTTCAGAATAATATATATGATATGTTTTATAATGATTGATCATGAAAGTGTTCTCAAAGCTGGTGAAGGTGCAGCTAGTCTGAATGGCTTTGTAGACTGCAGGGTAGCTGGTGAAGGTGCAGCTAGTCTGAATGACTTTGTAGACTGCAGGGTAGCTGGTGGATTTACTCCAGGTGGAACTAAAGTCTGATTCAACACTTGATTAGATTTCACATCATTCATCCAGATCTGTGAAGTAACTAAAGGTATTAAATACATGTAGTGGAGGGAAAGTACACCATGTACCTCTGAACTGTAGTGGAGTAGAAGTACAAAGTACCTCAAAAATGGTGCTTCAATTCAGTATTTGAGTAAATGTACTCAGTTACTTCCCACTCTGACCTTCATTGTGTTTTCATTGGCTTTAAATATTCTGACGGGTTTTGAATGAGTCACATGTTGGAGGTGAATCAGAAACTCACCTGGACGAAGGCGACCGTCACCACGATGATGATGGCCTGAGGACACACACACACACACACACACACACACACACACACACATTTGAGTTTTCAAATTCCTCGCACGTGTCAACCTACCTGGTGATCAACCTGATTCTGAAAAGAGGCTTTTGGTGAATTTAGAGGAAATTACTAGACTCGTTTTTTTTTTGTCAGAATTAGATTTTTTTTGGGGGATTTTTTTTTTTTACTTAAAATTTCACTTTTCAAGTAAAGCATTTGAATTTCATTTTTTTTTGTCAGAATTTGACTTTTTGTCACAATTTGATTTTTTTACTCGAAATGTCGCTTATTCCTCAGAATTTAATATTTTTAAGAATTTGACTTTTTCTCAGAATTTGACTTTTTTCTATTTCAATGTAAATACTGCTATATTTTACTATATATTGTTATGGTATTATAGTTTTCTTAAAATAGTTATCCATCTGTGTTTTTAATTCATGTTTTACTTTGATGTATGCATCATGACACCAAGCCAAATTCTGATAAACCTGTTTCTGATTGTGACACAAATGTAATTTCTATGAATGACTTCACAAAGCCCACAGGTGTCAGGTGTCTCCAGGGCAGGGGGACTAAAAGAAAGGAAGCAGGTGTGTGTGTGGAGGTGTAACTTAAGGAGGTGTGTGTGTGGAGGTGTAACTCACCACCGTGATGCTGATGGCGTCATCGAACTGCCTCATCAGGATGCTGATGACGGCCGAGGCCAGCAGCAGCAGGATGAGAGGATCTTTGAACTGCAGGGAGGGAAACACCGTGAGAAGCAACACAGACACATCACAACTAAGTCGGTGTTCAAAGAGGCCCGACTCTGCGTCCCTGAAGTGAGTTCTATAGGTTTTAGTGCATGTAAAGGGTCTGCAGAGGCTAAAATCCCTGTGAGTTTTTCACCCTCACACGGTCCCCACAAAGACAGGAGTACAAAGAGACGTGTGTGTGTTTCGGTACAACTAAAAAAGTCTTGTGTTCAAAGAGGCTTGATTCTGCGTCCCTGGACTGAAGAGAAACGCAGACATCTGACGGTTTTTACGAGTGAAAGCTGCTAAGAAAACGTCTCCTCTCCTGCTGTATATTGGGGCTGTACCCGAATATCCGAATATTCGTTCGTTGGAGTACTATTCCGGTTTCAATTCCGTTATTCATTTTTTGTTGTTTTTTTGGAAAAATTGAATTTATTGAAATCTCCAATATCAACGTAAGAGCTTGTGCCTCTTCGGGGGGTGCCAACACTTAACCATAAACGTTAACGTTTACTTTCTCCGTCTTTATATGTAGATATTACTTTTTCTCCGTTAATCTCCGTCACGTTGTTTCCATAGCAACAACAACTTCCTGTCAACAGCGCTAACTCTCCTTCAAAATAAAAGCATGTCCATACAAAATAGAATGCCAAGCCAAATTACACTTAAGACATACAACTGCAACGAAAGTAAACACAATCCAATATCCTATTTCAAAGAACACAAATTGGGTTATATGCATTAACAAATAACTATAACACAACAATACTGTAGAATAACAAAATTAATGCCGTGAATAAACCGAAATACACGTGTTGAAGCGGTTCGCTGCTGATTACTACGCCCCCCCCCCCCCCCCACCGCGCGGATCGAATATTCGCTGCTGATTACTACCGAATATCCAGAGCCCGAAAAATGGTAATCGGGACAGCCCTACTGTGTATATATTTATATTGAACCTCAGTGTTGTCTGCCTCCTCTCAGCTTTCCGCTCGTCAGAGTTCATGTGGACAAAACAGACGAGCAACAAATCTTCCTTCAGGCCGCTTTTACTGTTTGACATCCTAAGTCTGACTGAAGGAGGCCTGCGGAGGGTTTTCACTGCTGTTATGACTATCGGTCACTTTCCCCAAAGCTCTTTCCAAAACCCACTAATAACTGGACTTTATTCTCAGTGTGTTCTATAGGTTTGTGTGCATGTAAAGGGTCTGCAGAGGCTAAAATCCCTGTGAGTTTTTCACCCTCACGAAGACAGGAGTACAAAAGACGTGTGTTTCGGTGCAACTAAGAAAGTCTGTGTTCAAAGAGATTCTGTTTTCCTTTAGTGCGTTTGCAGACCACGTAGAACACGCATCAGTCTGTGTTTTCTAAATTGGGGTTTTCTATTTTGTTTTAAAATGTTTAAATCGTGTGTGAGAGTTTTTCAGTCTGTGGCTACAAGTATGGTTTTATTGTCTCGTGCTTTAACATTAGTTTTTTTGTTCTATCGGTTTTGTCTAAATGTATTTATGCTGCTTTTTATATATTCATTGGATTGCATAGTGTGTTCTATAGGTCTGTGTGCATGTAAAGGGTCTGCAGAGGCTAAAATCTGAGTTTTTCACTCTCACAGCGTCCCCACAAAGACAGGAGTACAAAAGACGTGCGTACAACTAAAAGAGTCTGTGTTTAAAGAGGCCTTTCCTCTACATCAGGGGGGGCAAACTCAATTTCATCGAGGGCCACATCAGCATTATGGTTGCACTCAAAGAGCCGGTTGTAACTTTAAGACTATATAAATATACATATATAAATATATAATATATATTAAATCATGTATTATATTACATGCCTCTGCATTGGATTATTATCAGATCCGGTAATAACTTCATAATTAACTACGTCTGAAAGCAGAAGTCGAGGTCAAACAATTGAAAGCAAATATTGAACAATTACACCCATTGTATATTCTATTCTTTGAACGCTCTTACAGGGCCACATCAAATGAGGTCGTTGAGTTTGACACCCCTGCTTTAGTGCATGTAAAGGGTCTGCAGAGGCTAAAATCTCTGAGTTTTTCACTCTCACAGGGTCCCCACGAAGACAGGAGTACAAAAAGAGTGTTTCGGTACAACTAAAAAAGTCTGTGTTCAAAGAGTCCCGATTTCACGTCCCTGTAGTGAGTTCTATAGGTGTTAGTGCATGTCAAGGGTCTGCAGACTCGTATGGAGAAACTCCCTCTGCAGGGAACACAGGGATGTTAGCCTTTGCAGACCATTTACATGCACTAACACCTATAAAACCACAGGATTTAGGAACATTCCCGTATTGGACGGCATTTGGAGGCGTCACCTGTGAGATGTACTTCCTCCTCACTGATGAAAAAGTCTGTGTTTAAAGAGGGCCCGATTCTGCGTCCCTGTAGTGAGTTCTATAGGTCTTTAGTGCATGTAAATGGTCTGCAAAGGCTAAAATCTCTGAGTCTTCCACCCTCACACGGTCCCCACAAAGACAGGACGTGTTTCGGTACATGTATAAGCGTCTTTGAGCATCAGGAAAAGCGCTATAAAAACCTAATGTATTATTATTATTATTCAGCATGCAGAAGCTGAAGCAGGCGTCACTCAGCTCTGGTGAACATGCAGGTCGACACGTCCCGATCTATTTTCAGCTCCGCATCCAAATGACCCGGTTTCCACATCAGCCGCTTGAGCAGTGAGCAGCAGGAGAACTTTAACTCTCTCTCAGCGCTAAGAGTCCACAGAGCGGCAGGGTAACGCTGCGTTTATCTGCGTCACAGGAGCAGCTACTTGGACCATTTAACGCCTTGAATATGTTCATTTGTGCAGACTGCGGTACGGCGTAACGTCCATACATGTGTCCTGGGGAAAATGTTTTTTTTTTAAATGTCTTTCTTTTAAACGGACATTTTTGTGAGGAACAGATCGATTGGGGAATTAGTGCATGTGGGAATAGGTTCAAGGTTAGTTCATTTTAGAGCACATGTTAACACAGAGGCTTCAAAGTGCTTCACATAATAATGAAAAACAAAGGTATTCACAAAAAGGTCTAAAAGAATGTGATCGAGCCATTTTCATTTAGTTATTGTCTGAATGTTAGGCTTAGTAATAATAGAAAGTAGATTGAACTCTTAATTAATCAGGTATTGTTGTGAGTCACACTATGGTTTAAAATGTATTAATTTAAGGCTCACTTATTATTTGTTATATGTGCGTCAGTATCACGTGCATGGCTATATGCCTATAGGTTGATAGGACACAGCTGATGGAGATGAGACGGGGAAACGGAAAAGTTCTTTTTGTTCTGTTGGAGACTTTTATTAAGTATGAAGCAAAGAAATGTGTCCTGTTTATACGCCGTCTGGACCAATCAATAAAGCTCATCTAATTCAACTATTAAGACAAGGGTTAAAACGCCACCACAGAATGGTTGCAGCTAAAAGTATAATGATAAGGAGCGGTGATCTCAGGATAGGATATAATACCAAAGTGATTGCAAACCAGAGTAAAGTCAGTATCGCACGGTTCAGACGGGAGACGTTCAGATCTTAGTTTTATTGTGCTGAATGAATCAAACCATTTGAATGTAAAGTGTACCACGTTATTCAGAGCTCAGTATAGTTCCTGTGATTAGGCTTCCTGTGCACGCTGTGTGAGTTGACATGGTGACAGAACAATGCCGAGCCTGCAGACATTTCATCAGCGCCAGATAAAAATAGTTGAATGTTTTCCTCCTGGAGCTGTGTGAGGAGCTTCCTGAGACGACGGGAAGATTAGGAAATGAAGACAGGACTGTGTCTTCATGCTGCAAACTGGAGCCATGCCTCAGTTTGACGGCGTGACATTGAAGGTATTTTGAGAGTGAGAACATTTAGGGAATTTATTTAAAAAAAAGTCATGATCATTTGAGATTGAACACATTTAGGAAAAAAGGGTTATTTAGACATCGGGGACGTTTTGAGAAAGTGGCATATGTGAGCATTTTGGGGCGGTCGGATCAAAAACGATAGAATTTTAACAGATTTCAAGAAAATGACATTTGAATAATCCAGCTGCAAATCACTGATATATTCATGCAGGTATTCGTGTCCTAAAACCTGCTGCAATCAGGGCTTTAAAATCGAAAAATCTCATTGGATTCTTATGGAGAAACTTCCTTAGAGGGAAACACAGGGATTTTAGCCTTTGCAGACCATTTACATGCACTAACACCACTACCATCATTACACAACACTCTGCTATACATAATACAACATGTGCAATATTATTATTAATAATGTTCTAGAACAACGTGCAATTACGTCTCTGCCACTACGTTTACGTTAATGGTGTGACCCTCTTTGTTTCCTGGAGATATTTAATTGCTCTTTTTGCTGCACTGTTAGAGTACAGTTTCATTATTATGCTGCTGTGTTTATTGTATGTTTGTAACTCTGGCACAACTATTTCCCTCAAGATGAATAAAGTCCTATCTTCTCTTAGGACACACTTCAGGAGAGGGAAGCCCACAGAAAGCAGGATTTAGGAACATTCCCGAATTGGACAGAGTTTGGAGGCGTCACCTGTGAGATGTACTTCCTCCATAGCGGCTCCTCCTCACCGATGTCAAACTCGTTCCAGCCGTGGTACGCTCTCCTCCGGTTCACCTCCTCCTCCACCAGACCCACCTGCAGGTCAGCCTGTCCACAACAACATTCTCTTTAATGGTCACCTATTATGCAAAATCCACTTCTTCATGTCCCTTCTACATCAACATGTGTGTCTATGTATGTGTCTCTCTCTCAATCTATCTCTCTATCCATCTACCTATCTATCTACCTATCTATCTACCTATCCATCCGTCTATCTATCTATCCCTCTATCCATCTACCTATCTACCTATCTATCTATCTATCCATCCGTCTATCTATCTACCTACCTACCTATCCATCCATCTATCTACCTATCCATCCATCTATCTATCTACCTATTCATCTACCTACCTATACATCCATCTATCTCTCTATCCATCTACCTATCTACCTATCTATCTATCCATCCGTCTATCTATCTATACATCCATCTATCTCTCTATCCATCTACCTATCTACCTATCTATCTATCCATCCGTCTATCTATCTATCCATCTATCTATCCATCTATCCATCCATCTATCTCTCTATCCATCCGTCTATCTATCTATCTCTCTATCCATCTAACTATCTATCTATCCATCCATCTATCTACCTATCCATCCATCTATCTACCTACCCATCCATCTATCTACCTACCTATCCATCCATCTATCTACTTACCTATCCATCTATCTACCTATTCATCTACCTACCTATCCATCCATCTATCTCTCTATCCATCTATCTATCTATCTATCTATCCATCTATCGACCTATCCATCCATCTATCTACCTATCCATCTATCTACCTATCCATCTACCTACCTATCCATCCATCTATCTATCTACCTACCTACCTACCTATCCATCTATCTACCTATTCATCTACCTACCTATCCATCCATCCATCTCTCTATCCATCTATCTATCTATCCATCTATCTACCTATCCATCCATCTATCTACCTACCTATCTATCTATCCATCTATCTATCCATCTATCCATCTATCTACCTACCTACCTATCCATCCATCTACCTACCTATCCATCCATCTACCTACCTATCCATCCATCTATCTCTCTATCCATCCATCCATCCATCCATCCATCCATCTATCTATCTATCTATCCATCCATCTATCTACCTATCCATCTACCTACCTATCCATCCATCTATCTATCTACCTACCTATCTATCCATCCATCTATCTATCCATCCATCTATCTCTCTATCCATCCATCTATCTATCTATCTATCCATATATCTACCTATCCATCCATCTATCTACCTATCCATCTACCTACCTATCCATCCATCCATCTATCTACCTACCTACCTATCTATCCATCCATCTATCTATCCATCCATCTATCTACCTACCTACCTACCTATCCATCCATCTATCTACCTATTCATCTACCTACCTATCCATCCATATATCTCTCTATCCATCCGTCTATCTATCTATCTATCCATCTATCTACCTATCCATCCGTCTATCTATCTACCTATCCATCTATCTACCTATCCATCCGTCTATCTATCTACCTATCCATCTATCTATCTATCTACCTACCTATCGACTTCTTGCACACTTTTTTATTTTTGTATTATATATTGTTGGAGGAGCTCAGGTCAGAAGAATTTCATTGCCATTTCTAAACTGAAGCTTTGTGCATATGACAATAAAACCTTTGAATTTAATTTGAATTTGAGAGGGCATGTGGAATATAATGAAAGATGTTTGTGCCTGCAGTGACAGCACAGGCGGATGAAAACCCAGCGGCCTGTGTGCCTACACGGGCAAATATGAACAATGCAGTCCTCCATTGTTGGTTGTTAGGAACTGGTTTGTGTGTGGGACCAAACTAGCACACGCACAGAACTCTAACAGGGTTGATTTTGAGTGGAAAGGAGGCAAAGCATTGGGACTGAAACCATGTGTTTGGACAGAAGAAGGTTACCTGCAGCACACACACGACTTCGTTGACGGGAAGTTCACTGGCCTTTCTGGAGGTTAGTACTGGGACCATGGTCTCATCTTCACTGAATAGTTGTCTCTCGGAAAGCTGCAAGACAGAAAAAATAAGAGTCATTTTAGCAGAGGAAACAGATTCTTCTCCTCTGAGCCCGAGGACATTTATCTGAGGAGGAGACAGGACGAGTCTGTCTCCACATTCAGCGAAAACCAGCTGAACTCCTGCTGAACTCATCGACTGCAGAGATGAGCTGTACGACCACGCAGTGACGCTGCAGCAGCCTGGAGCTTCAACAACAACCTCTTTCATTCTGGGTATCGGCAACTCTAAATCTTCCGTGGAAACAGAAACCTCCCACAAATCAGTAAATACGCCACTGGTTAATTGAAAAACAGAGGTTGCCAACAAGTGCCTAAATGAGACGACTAAACGACATCACGCCCAACATTAGCCACCTTTAGCTTAGCGGTGGTGACGTGAAGTCATGTGACCGTGCTGTAGTTCCTTTATAGCCCAACATTAGCCTCCTTTAGCTTAGCAGTGGTGACGTGAAGTCATGTGACCGTGCTGTAGTTCCTTTCTAGCCCAACATTAGCCGCCTTTAGCTTAGCGGTGGTGACGTGAAGTCATGTGACCGTGCTGTAGTTCCTTTATAGCCCAACATTAGCCTCCTTTAGCTTAGCGGTGGTGAAGTGAAGTCATGTGACCGTGCTGTAGTTCCTTTATAGCCCAACATTAGCTTTTTACTTCAGGAATCATTAAGTGGTGTTAATATGTGGACATTATCCTGCTGAACTCAACGTGTAAGAATCAGAAACGTTTGTTTGAACCAGAGATTATTCTGCAATAATCCAAAATCACAGAGAAATCCCATTGGACCGGGGGGATGCTGCCTTCAGGGACCGACACAGAAATAACACAAACCAACAGGAACATTAACGATGAACCACATTTCATCAAAACCCATCCAATAGTCATCGATATTTCAGCGTCTATACAAAAATGAACTTCCCTAAAGAGCCTCTCATTGATTTGTGCCACTCGGCCACAATGGCGTCAGTCACACGGACATAATAAAAGATCAACCGCTGAACAAACAGTAATAACGTATTGATATCGCCTGGTCGTGTAACATCATCCCACTGCACACAACAGCTGCTTGCAGTTAACAGTGCTGAACAAAGCAAACATCATTATTTAAACATTGTTCAGAGATGTGAGAGGGGATGTCGTTGCAGCTCTTTAAAAAGTTGTTAAAACATGTTAAGATGTATTTTTTGAGGAAATGTAAAGCCCTTTGTGTCTGATTGATATCTGCCTCATTTCTATAAAATAAAAATACACGCTTTTACGACAATAGTCCGTATTTCACGAAATGACTGAACTTTGCACATTTGAATAAAACCAACATATTTTTGTTACTTTAATTCTTCTATTGTACATTTATGTTCTTGTTTCCAGTTCTTTTGCATCTACCCTCTGGAGATACCAACTGTTCGCACCAAAATGCAAATTCCTTGTAAGCTGGAGACAAATAGAAATTCCACAAAGTCAACAAACCACGTGCAAATGTTCGGCGAGAGAGACGTCTAGTCCAGCTGCTTTAAAAAAAACTATTCACAAAATCTCCGTATAGGATTTCTGAACACCTGAACATCAGCAGGAGAGGACTCTTTAAAGTAGAGACACTACATACTGATATACACCTGAACATCAGCAGGAGAGGACTCTTTAAAGTAGAGACACTACATACTGATATACACCTGAACATCAGCAGGAGAGGACTCTTTAAAGTAGAGACACTACATACTGATATACACCTGAACATCAGCAGGAGAGAACTCTTTAAAGTAGAGACACTACATACTGATATACACCTGAACATCAGCAGGAGAGGACTCTTTAAAGTAGAGACACTACATACTGATATACACCTGAACATCAGCAGGAGAGGACTCTTTAAAGTAGAGACACTACATACTGATATACACCTGAACATCAGCAGGAGAGGACTCTTTAAAGTAGAGACACTACGTACTGATATACACCTGAACATCAGCAGGAGAGGACTCTTTAAAGTAGAGACACTACATACTGATATACACCTGAACATCAGCAGGAGAGGACTCTTTAAAGTAGAGACACTACATACTGATATACACCTGAACATCAGCAGGAGAGGACTCTTTAAAGTAGAGACACTACATACTGATATACACCTGAACATCAGCAGGAGAGGACTCTTTAAAGTAGAGACACTACATACTGACATACACCTGAACATCAGCAGGAGAGGACTCTTTAAAGTAGAGACACTACATACTGATATACACCTGAACATCAGCAGGAGAGGACTCTTTAAAGTAGAGACACTACGTACTGATATACACCTGAACATCAGCAGGAGAGGACTCTTTAAAGTAGAGACACTACGTACTGATATACACCTGAACATCAGCAGGAGAGGACTCTTTAAAGTAGAGACACTACATACTGATATACACCTGAACATCAGGAGGAGAGGACTCTTTAAAGTAGAGACACTAGATACTGATATACACCTGAACATCAGCAGGAGAGGACTCTTTAAAGTAGAGACACTACGTACTGATATACACCTGAACATCAGCAGGAGAGGACTCTTTAAAGTAGAGACACTACGTACTGATATACACCTGAACATCAGCAGGAGAGGACTCTTTAATGTAGAGACACTACATACTGATATACACCTGAACATCAGCAGGAGAGGACTCTTTAAAGTAGAGACACTACATACTGATATACACCTGAACATCAGCAGGAGAGGACTCTTTAAAGTAGAGACACTACATACTGATATACACCTGAACATCAGCAGGAGAGGACTCTTTAAAGTAGAGACACTACATACTGATATACACCTGAACATCAGCAGGAGAGAACTCTTTAAAGTAGAGACACTACATACTGATATACACCTGAACATCAGCAGGAGAGGACTCTTTAAAGTAGAGACACTACATACTGATATACACCTGAACATCAGCAGGAGAGGACTCTTTAAAGTAGAGACACTACATACTGATATACACCTGAACATCAGCAGGAGAGGACTCTTTAAAGTAGAGACACTACGTACTGATATACACCTGAACATCAGCAGGAGAGGACTCTTTAAAGTAGAGACACTACATACTGATATACACCTGAACATCAGCAGGAGAGGACTCTTTAAAGTAGAGACACTACATACTGATATACACCTGAACATCAGCAGGAGAGGACTCTTTAAAGTAGAGACACTACATACTGATATACACCTGAACATCAGCAGGAGAGGACTCTTTAAAGTAGAGACACTACATACTGACATACACCTGAACATCAGCAGGAGAGGACTCTTTAAAGTAGAGACACTACATACTGATATACACCTGAACATCAGCAGGAGAGGACTCTTTAAAGTAGAGACACTACGTACTGATATACACCTGAACATCAGCAGGAGAGGACTCTTTAAAGTAGAGACACTACGTACTGATATACACCTGAACATCAGCAGGAGAGGACTCTTTAAAGTAGAGACACTACATACTGATATACACCTGAACATCAGGAGGAGAGGACTCTTTAAAGTAGAGACACTAGATACTGATATACACCTGAACATCAGCAGGAGAGGACTCTTTAAAGTAGAGACACTACGTACTGATATACACCTGAACATCAGCAGGAGAGGACTCTTTAAAGTAGAGACACTACGTACTGATATACACCTGAACATCAGCAGGAGAGGACTCTTTAATGTAGAGACACTACATACTGATATACACCTGAACATCAGCAGGAGAGGACTCTTTAAAGTAGAGACACTACATACTGATATACACCTGAACATCAGCAGGAGAGGACTCTTTAAAGTAGAGACACTACATACTGATATACACCTGAACATCAGCAGGAGAGGACTCTTTAAAGTAGAAACACTACATACTGATATACACCTGAACATCAGCAGGAGAGGACTCTTTAAAGTAGAGACACTACATACTGATATACACCTGAACATCAGCAGGAGAGGACTCTTTAAAGTAGAGACACTACATACTGATATACACCTGAACATCAGCAGGAGAGGACTCTTTAAAGTAGAGACACTACATACTGATATACACCTGAACATCAGCAGGAGAGGACTCTTTAAAGTAGAGACACTACATACTGATATACACCTGAACATCAGCAGGAGAGGACTCTTTAAAGTAGAGACACTACATACTGATATACACCTGAACATCAGCAGGAGAGGACTCTTTAAAGTAGAGACACTACGTACTGATATACACCTGAACATCAGCAGGAGAGGACTCTTTAAAGTAGAGACACTACGTACTGATATACACCTGAACATCAGCAGGAGAGGACTCTTTAATGTAGAGACACTACATACTGATATACACCTGAACATCAGCAGGAGAGGACTCTTTAAAGTAGAGACACTACATACTGATATACACCTGAACATCAGCAGGAGAGGACTCTTTAAAGTAGAGACACTACATACTGATATACACCTGAACATCAGCAGGAGAGGACTCTTTAAAGTAGAGACACTACATACTGATATACACCTGAACATCAGCAGGAGAGGACTCTTTAAAGTAGAAACACTACATACTGATATACACCTGAACATCAGCAGGAGAGGACTCTTTAAAGTAGAGACACTACATACTGATATACACCTGAACATCAGCAGGAGAGGACTCTTTAAAGTAGAGACAATACATACTGATATACACCTGAACATCAGCAGGAGAGGACTCTTTAAAGTAGAGACACTGCATACTGATATACACCTGAACATCAGCAGGAGAGGACTCTTTAAAGTAGAGACACTACATACTGATATACACCTGAACATCAGCAGGAGAGGACTCTTTAAAGTAGAGATACTACATACTGATATACACCTGAACATCAGCAGGAGAGGACTCTTTAAAGTAGAGACACTACATACTAATATACACCTGAACATCAGCAGGAGAGGACTCTTTAAAGTAGAGACACTACATACTGATATACACCTGAACATCAGCAGGAGAGGACTCTTTAAAGTAGAGACACTACATACTGATATACACCTGAACATCAGCAGGAGAGGACTCTTTAAAGTAGAGATACTACATACTGATATACACCTGAACATCAGCAGGAGAGGACTCTTTAAAGTAGAGACACTACATACTAATATACACCTGAACATCAGCAGGAGAGGACTCTTTAAAGTAGAGACACTACATACTGATATACACCTGAACATCAGCAGGAGAGGACTCTTTAAAGTAGAGACACTACATACTGATATACACCTGAACATCAGCAGGAGAGGACTCTTTAAAGTAGAGACACTACATACTGATATACACCTGAACATCAGCAGGAGAGGACTCTTTAAAGTAGAGACACTACATACTGATATACACCTGAACATCAGCAGGAGAGGACTCTTTAAAGAGACACTACATACTGATATACACCTGAACATCAGCAGGAGAGGACTCTTTAAAGTAGAGACACTACATACTGATACCTGAACATCAGCAGGAGAGGACTCTTTAAAGTAGAGACACTACATACTGATACCTGAACATCAGCAGGGAATCTCATTCTTTTTGTAAAACACTAGATTTCTGAGTATAACCCTTTCTGTTGCCTCTCTCTCTTCTGGAGAACATCGTGTTTTCCACCGTCTGAATGAATTCCAGGTATTTCTCGTCTACTTTCAATATTTTCACAGCCAGAGTCTGGAAAAGAGGAAACTTCCAACAAATGCTCAGCGGACAAACCTGCTGGAAAATATGATGTAGTCCCTAAAGACAAACTCATTACCAGAAGAAAACGCTGCAATTTACACTAATAACAACATTCACAGGTTTAGATACTCAGGATAACAAACAACAACAACAACAATCTCCTTTTAATGTAGAAATCAGCTCTAATTTAAGTATTTATTTGGCATAAATAGCGATATTTTCGCAGACACACACAGGTTTGGATATTCAGGATATCTTTACAAGCAGAAGACTTTCAATTTGAAATATAGATTTTTTTCCACGTTTCCTGTGAGTTGTTAAAATTGAGTATATATTTTAAATACACTAGTATTGTTTTTATACTGATTTCCAAACACTGGTATTTAAATGTTACATTGAGAAATGCAAACAGGTTAAAAGAAAACAACTGTATCATAACACTAAATATTTGTGACTAAGGAAGCCAAAAAATAACGCAAACTAAAATAGAAAATGTAATTTAAAGAGGCGGACTGTCTGTGTGCGAAACTCAGTTTACAGATCAGTCCATTAATTGATAAAACACCTCATATTTAAATGAAGTGTGTCTTTACTGTTCGCATCAGTGTAATATTCACCTGACGTTAAAGAGGCCCCTTCTTCCTCACTGCAGCACAATAAGCCCGACACTGAGTGAGCATTAGCCACAACTTCATTCAATTAGCATGAGCTAACACTCAGGTACTATGTCTCTTTTATCATTGGTTGAGCAGATATAAAGAAAAGTAGCGCCAGTGCTGCTGAGAAGATACCGTGTTCAAAGCTTCCTCAGTGCAGAGTCTTAAGGCTTTGAGGAGACAGCATTGTTTTAGATTAGCGTCTTTCAAAGAGGATCTACCTGCTCCACATCCCCAGCTGATGGAGTGTGCCCCCTGCAGGACAGGAGGGCAACTGCAGTCCCAGGGTTAAAGAGGTCATATTCTGTGGTGGTCCCTGTGTGCATGTAAATGGTCTGCAGAGGCTCAAATCCCTCATTTATTATTCTTGTAAATTAATCTGTTTCTCACAAAATACAGTATTGTCATTCTCATGAGAATATTTGGAGCATAAAAACTAGCTTTTATGACGACATAAACACACTTTAATCCCAAATTAAGATGATCGTTAACACAAAAAACTGATTTATCTACATCTAAAAGAACACTGTCATTAACTCTGAGACTGTGTGCTTTGGGGACGATTGAAGTAACGTGAGATATTAATGTGTATTCTCAGAACCAGGTGACACATAGTTGAGAATTTGACTTGATGTCGTGGTGCATACATAAAAGTTAAACAAAAATAAAAACACAGATAGAGAACTATTTTAAGAAAACTATAATAACATAAAATATAGCAGTATTTACATTGAAATAGAAAAAAAGTGAAATTCTGAGAAAAAGTCAAATTCTTTAAAAAATCAAATTCTTTAAAAATCAAATTCTGACAAAAAAGTGAATATCTGAGAAAAAGTCCAATTCTGAAAAAAATCTAATTCAGAGGACTAAGCAACATTTCAAGTAAAAAAAATCTAATTCTGACAAAAAATCCAATTCTGAGAAAAAAGTCAATTTCGAGTAAAAAAAATCTAATTCTGAGAAAAAACATAGTAATTTCCTCTAAATTCACCAAAACACACAGAACTATTAAAAGAAAACTATAATAACATTACAAAAATATAGTAAAATATAGCAGTATTTACATTGAAATAGAAAAAAGTGAAATTCTGAGAAAAAGTAAAATTCTTTAAAAAAAAGTCAAATTCTGACAAAAAAGTCAAATATCGACAAAAAAAAGTCTAATTCTGAGAAAAAACAGTAATTTCCTCTAAATTCACCAAAACACACAGAACTATTAAAAGAAAACTATAATAACATAAAATATAGCAGTATTTACATTGAAATAGAAAAAAGTGAAATTCTGAGAAAAAGTGAAATTCTGAAAAAAATCTAATTCAGAAGACTAAGCAACATTTCAAGTAAAAAAAAATCTAATTCAGACAAAAAAGTCAAATATCGACTAAAAGTCAAATTCTGAGAAAAAAACGAATTCTAAGAAAAAAGTCAAATTTCGAGTAAAAAAAATCTAATTCTGAGAAAAAACATAGTAATTTCCTCTAAATTCACCAAAACACACAGAACTATTAAAAGAAAACTATAATAACATTACAAAAATATAGTAAAATATAGCAGTATTGAAATAGAATGGAATAATTATATTTCAATGTAAATACTGCGAAGGTCATATTCGTGTTATTCGTGTTCCCAGTGCATGTTAATGGTCTGCAGACGCTCAAATCCCTCGTCTCTCCCACACAATTGTAGTCCTCCATACAGTGTTGACTACAGAGGGCCTGAGAGTGAGTGTTTATCCGTCCTCTAGCGAGAGGAGATGCAGGAGTGCAGATAGCACTGATTGATCCTGTGTATTCAGATCAGCATGCGAGTCAAAGTAGAGACGTGTGGGTGCACCGATTGTTCCTCAGTGCTTCCCTGATTATTAGATCGTTGTGATGAGTGCTAGTTTCGAGCAGAGTGTTCTCTAAATGCTGCATGTGTTGTCAAGTTGCTGAAAATGTTTCTTTAAGATGTTTCCTTTGAGAATCTGCAGCGTGTTTCTCTTGATGGAAGAGTTGTAGCGCGTTTGAACCTGAAGGCCACCGTACAGGAACAGGGGTTTCAAGAGTACTGTGGCGCTGATCTTGCGTATAAGATATATCAATTATCTCGAGATCATGACGCCCGTAAACAAGATGTCTCCGCAGACGTAAACAACAACGTGACGTCGGAGCTCTGTAAAAACAAAGCTGCCTGGCGCTCTGTTTGAGACTCATAGTTCTGGAGGAATTATACACTTTTTGAGGAACAGAAATATTGTTTTCTGGAATCACTTTCACATTTTACGGGGGAAATCTGCATTTTGGTTTGAGGGCGCAGCGATATATTCCTTTGAATTCTAGTTTACAACAATAAAACAAGCTAAATACATAATAATAATAATCATACACAATGAAATACGCCCTCCTGATCATTTTTCACAGCCTTTTTCTTTGTCTTTTGTCCAACCAAATATAAAAATACAGATTAGACAAATGAAGCTCAGCGCAAGTTCAACCAGGAAGGCCGTCTTTACTCATTCATTTACTATGTCTATGTCACTGCTCTCTCTCCTCTCAATAAGTGATCGGGGGCGTCACTCCCCAGCTTAACCAATCACTTCGCTCTATTCCCACAAACCTCTGACAGCTGTCATTTCAGGTGACTCGACGCAACCCTCCACCACCACTTTTCACCTCCTGTCCCTCTGAATCCAGGGTCAAGCTAAGCCCCTCCCCTTCAGACCGACCCCAAATATCCATTCACCACCACCAGGGTCAAGCTAAGCCCCTCCCCTTCAGACCGAACCCAACTATCCATTCACCACCACCAGGGTCAAGCTAAGCCCCTCCCCTTCAGACCGAACCCAACTATCCATTCACCACCACCAGGGTCAAGCTAAGCCCCTCCCCTTCAGACCGAACCCAACTATCCATTCACCACCACCAGGGTCAAGCTAAGCCCCTCCCCTTCAGACCGAACCCAACCATCCATTCACCACCACCAGGGTCAAGCTAAGCCCCTCCCCTTCAGAGCGAACCCAACTATCCATTCCCCACCACCAGGGTCAAGCTAAGCCCCTCCCCTTCAGACCGAACCCATCTATCCATTCACCACCACCAGGGTCAAGCTAAGCCACTCCCCTTCAGACCGACCCCAACTATCCATTCACCACCACCAGGGTCAAGCTAAGCCACTCCCCTTCAGACCGAACCCAACCATCCATTCACCACCACCAGGGTCAAGCTAAGCCCCTCCCCTTCAGACCAAACCCAACTATCCATTCACCACCACCAGGGTCAAGCAAAGCCACTCCCCTTCAGACCAACCCCAACTATCCATTCACCACCACCAGGGTCAAGCTAAGCCACTCCCCTTCAGACCGAACCCAACTATCCATTCACCACCACCAGGGTCAAGCTAAGCCACTCCCCTTCAGACCGAACCCAACTATCCATTCACCACCACCAGGGTCAAGCTAAGCCCCTCCCCTTCAGACCGAACCCAACTATCCATTCACCACCACCAGGGTCAAGTTAAGCCACTCCCCTTCAGACCAAACCCAACCATCCATTCACCACCACCAGGGTCAAGCTAAGCCCCTCCCCTTCAGACCGAACCCAACTATCCATTCACCACCACCAGGGTCAAGTTAAGCCACTCCCCTTCAGACCAAACCCAACCATCCATTCACCACCACCAGGGTCAAGCTAAGCCCCTCCCCTTCAGACCGAACCCAACCATCCATTCACCACCACCAGGGTCTAGACCCCGGGGGGTTTCATCCGATCGGTTCTCCCCTCCCGAATGATACTCCTGCACAATGGAGCCTAATCGCCAAAACTCCATTACATTCATTTGTTTATTCCTGCAATAAATATGTATTCTTACATCAACACCGTCTCTCCTGATTGAACTGCAATAATGAAGATATATCCGTTAATCACAACATCTGAAGGACAAGAACACGTGATATTTTGTCTTTAAAAAACAAGATCTCAAAGCAGACAAGCATTTATTGGGAACATCCCTGTTACCCTGGGGAGGACTCTCTCAACACACTGATAGATAATGTGTGTGTGTGTGTGTGTGTGTGTGTGTGTGTGTGTGTGTGTGTGTGTGTCTCTCTCTCCCCCTGTCCCCCTGATTGTCTCCCTCCAGGTGCAGCCTCTCCCTCAGGTGCTCCCAATCCCCAATCAGGGCCTCCATAAAGGACCTGAGGGAGGCTGCAGACGCTCTCTTCCTTCTCCTGTGAGCTGCATGGATGGCAGTGGATGATCTGTGCAGCAGTGCAGTGTTTTGTTGTTGTCGACGTGAGACTCACAGAAGTTCTGAGTATTGTTATGGTTTACTGTGGTCGCTTTCTGTTATGAGAAAGTTGTTTTGGTTTTGTCGTAAGTTTGCAAATTGGCTGCTGGTGAGTCTCTTTCTTTTATTAATTAAAAGATCACCTTGTGGCTTCACAAATCAGTTTCCTCTCCTTTTCTCTCTCTCTCGGTTATTATATATGTTGTCACTTCCCTTTGTACCGCTATTCCAGGAGGGAACGTAACAGTTTGATACAAAGCTTTTCCTCCAAATGTTATTAGATTAGAATCTTTAATGACCACACAGCCAGGCTGGTGGAATTCGTGTTCAGTGCAGAGTATTACAGCTTGTTCCATACAATTCAACAGACAATAAGAAGTACCGCACAGGGCAAAGACATACCATAACATAAAGTTCAAGGTGTGGTGGATTGTGATTGTTCATTGGGGTTATTTAGAGTCCATTTAATGTCCGTATTGCAAAGGGGAAGAAGCTGTTTTTGGAGCGGGCGGTTTTGGTGGACAGCGACCTGTAGCGCCTCCCTGAGGGCAGAAGTTGGAAGACATGGTGACCTGGGTGGGAGGGGGGAAATTATTTTCTTTGCCCTTGTGACAGTTCGTTGGTGGTGAAGTGATTTGAGTGATCACCGTGAGACAAAATGCTGCAAAGCGCGTTAATTATGGATGCACGATATTGGTTTTTTGAAACCGATAACTCCCTGCTTCTCAAGACCGATACCCGATAATAATTTATATATTAAATGTACCTGTAGTTTTTGCACACCTGGTGGTAAAAAGAAGACTAGTAGTGAGCAAATGACATGAGCATTACTACTATGAACAAAACAAAGCCAAGAACAGTTTTGACTCTCGTCAAGCGCCATCATTTCTATGATGAAGTTAGAGATCGTTTTAGCCCTGGGGTCGTCTCTGGCAAACGTCTTGCCTTTTTCAAAAGCCTCGTCGATAGGTAAAAGCCCCGGTGCCTTTGCAGCTGGCTTTGGATTCGCCGCTAGTTTAGCAGCGCAGGCGTCTTCGTACGCTTTTAACACACCATCGTAGCGATGGCGATGTTTCAGGTGACTAATCAGGTTGGAAGTATTATAGCTCGTTGCCTTGTTCCCTCCTCGTGGAACTTCTGCATTTCATTTGTTAATACAAATAGCAAGCGAACTATCTAACTCTGAAACTTTGAAATAGTCCCATACTACCGACGACATGTTTGTTTACTGTCCTGGCTTCACGGCCGCACACCATTTACGTCACAGCCAGGCATGAGTTAGGGAGCGCTGGATTTGTGAAAAACTCCCCTCTTCCTAAATCACTAATACCACAGTACTGGCAAAACGGGAGGAGCCGAGTGAAAAACAAGCGCCCCTCATCCCAATCCACCCACACCGCAGGATTTTCTTCTTACCCAAAAAATATATTGTATATTATCGGGGCTATTAATACTTTTATCGGGATGACGTCATCATTCCTAATATCGGGCCGATAATTATCGTACACCACTAGCGTTAATCTACATTTCATGTTGGTGGCGTCTAAAATGTGAGCGTACATAACTGCAGCTTTCAGAGTTGTCCCTTTTGTCCCTATACGACCAGATATGCGAGTTTGTTTGATTTCCTCGTGACACGCGTTTGACCGCCACAACTTGTTCTACAACTTAACCTAAAAATATGTCCAAAAACGTTAGGATCGGCAGATCTTTACATTTTAAAAACGTGGCGCTTTCAAGTCCAATATTCACAGGTACAAAAGTATTTGGTTGAAAAACAAAGTACTGGAGATATTAAAGTGTTGCTGGGCGGTATACCGTGAGCTTTATACCGTATGATATGAATTTTTCATAAACCGCAATACCAACCCAGTCTCACAAAACAACGTGTAATATCTACGTTTGTCCACAGGGCAAATTGTGGTATATTCATAAATAACCCTAATATACACGGTATTTCGGTGATACCGGATACCGGTATGCATCCCTAGTAAAGATATTTTGAAGTCTGGAAAAAATGAGTGGACCAAACGGACTGAAAAACGCAGTCCCGATTCATACCTCTAGCAAAACGCTGGAATTACATCCCACGAATAAACACTTCAAAGCAAAATGACTCCTGATTACTTGCCCTGAGTCATGGGAATACATGCAGCAGCTCATCTTCCTGCCTCTCATTACACACCCAGGCCTCATTTGTCTACTTTCCAAACAGGCAAACAAAGAAACACATGGAAACAAGCAAATGTAATCAGACGTGTCTCATCCTCTTTACAGCCAGCAGCCTTATGAACTCTATTAACAGCAGTGGTCACTAACCATCACTCCCATAAAAGCAGAAACCCTCCAGGACCTGAACTTTAGACGTGGACTTTAGAACAATCACACACACCACTTTATTGCTTTAACGTTTCTGGACTCTACAGAAAACAGCCGTGTTTGAGATCCTAACAGATTGGTGCAGGAATGAGTCCTACAACCCTGGTCTGGAAGTCAATGGTTTCCTGAATGTCTTTTTAGTTGTTATCCTGAAATAAGGTCTGCGGTTAAGACAAGACAGAGATTTGTGACACAAAATACTTCACTAAATACCCAACTGGTGGATTTAAAAACAGCGGTTGCTAACAAATGTCTAAATGAGACGACTACACGTTATCACGCCCAACATTAGCCACCTTTAGCTTAGCGGTGGTGACGTGAAGTCATGTGACCGTTCTGTAGTTCCTTTATAGCCCAACATTAGCCACCTTTAGCTTAGCGGTGGTGACGTGAAGTCATGTGACCGTGCTGTAGTTCCTTTATAGCCCAACATTAGCCTCCTTTAGCTTAGTGGTAGTGATGTGAAGTCATGTGACCGTGCTGTAGTTCCTTTATAGCCCAACATTAGCCTCCTTTAGCTTAGCGGTGGTGACGTGAAGTCATGTGACCGTGCTGTAGTTCCTTTATAGCCCAACATTAGCCTCCTTTAGCTTAGCGGTGGTGACGTGAAGTCATGTGACCGTGCTGTAGTTCCTTTATAGCCCAACATTAGCCACCTTTAGCTTAGCGGTGGTGACGTGAAGTCATGTGACCGTGCTGTAGTTCCTTTATAGCCCAACATTAGCCTCCTTTAGCTTAGCGGTGGTGACGTGAAGTCATGTGACCGTGCTGTAGTTCCTTTATAGCCCAACATTAGCCACCTTTAGCTTAGCGGTGGTGACGTGAAGTCATGTGACCGTGCTGTAGTTCCTTTATAGCCCAACATTAGCCACCTTTAGCTTAGCGGTGGTGACGTGAAGTCATGTGACCGTGCTGTAGTTCCTTTATAGCCCAACATTAGCCACCTTTAGCTTAGCGGTGGTGACTTGAAGTCATGTGACCGTGCTGTAGTTCCTTTATAGCCCAACATTAGCCTCCTTTAGCTTAGCGGTGGTGACGTGAAGTCATGTGACCGTGCTGTAGTTCCTTTATAGCCCAACATTAGCCACCTTTAGCTTAGCGGTGGTGACGTGAAGTCATGTGACCGTGCTGTAGTTCCTTTATAGCCTAGCGTTAGCTTTTTAATTCAGAAAGTGGTGTTAATATGTTTATGTAAGTATTTGTTTGCCACGAAGATTATTTTCTGTAAAAATGAGAACAAAGACAAAGACAGAGCTCTCAAAGCTACTAAGGAGCTGATCTCGTAGCCAAACATGTCATTATATTTACACGACATTAGGCTGTCTGTTTATCACTTGTTTGGTTGTTGGTGTGCCACGACTCCAAAAAGGGTAGAAAAACACGGGGTTGGAAGAAGGGTGGAGGAGGCCACCTGTGACGATACAGACGTTTAAACACCTTTAATGGAGGGACGCAGCAGAGTGTGAATCAAGAGGATGCTGCTCTCTACGTAAAGGTCATCCAGAGTGTTTAACTCCTCCATCTTCACACCAGAGTCCTGCACGGGTCTGATTTTCAAGACCCGCTCCCGCCCCGCACCCGCGACGTGCAATACCGAACCCGCCCCGCTACCCGCACATATTGCCAATTAGTTCCGCAACCCGACCCGACCCGTCGGCACAAGATCCGCGACCCGAACCCGCATAGCCTATATATGAGCAGTGAAAACGTGCAATTGTTAACACACGCAGGTGCATATTTGTCTCAAAGCGTGGGATGTTGGTTATTTTCTCATCTAGGAACCAAAAGCCTCCAGACGTTGGGTTTCGCTCTTGAGGAAGTGTTATTGAAAATGCTGTATTCTCCGCTGAGAGCTTCAGCTCAGCCATTTCCAATGCAGCAGCAGATTGATGCGCTGCAGAGGTTATGATTATGCGCGGTCCCGCGAGGGAGAGGTCTGAGGATTTAACATTAAATTATTATTATTTTAATATAGATATTATGCAACACCCGCGACCCGACCCGCATCTTCTTTGTTTTACCCAGACCCGAAAAAAAGCGTTTGAAAAAATACCACCCGCGAATCACCTTTTTTGCGGGTCACCCGTCGGGCAGGACTCTGCTTCACACTAACCTCCTCCTCTTCCTCCTCTTCCTCCTCCTCTTCCACCCTTTGGCAGGAACACATCAAGAGCAAACAGAAACACATCCTGCCCTTTTTATCCGGGATAATCAGATTACAGGTCTGTGTCCCGCTCAGCAGAACACCTGCAATCATCTGCTTTATCCTGCAGACTTTTAAAAATCACAATCATCCCTATAATTAGTAAGCAAGCAGCGAATTAAACTCCTCTCCCAGGTGCTGGCGCTGACCTCCACGCTGAGCTGGTTTTCTTCATAGATTATGAAGTTAATTTGTTTGTGTGAATCCAAGGTGAAGCAGCGTATGCCTCAGGTCCACTCGAACTGCCAGCCCTTATAAATCAGACCGTAAAACGATATTTAAAACAACTTGGAAAACTAATTTACTCTAATCTTATTGTATATACTTTTCTGTAATCTGTATATTTCTTGGTATATGTAACATTAATTTAATCCCTCTTGTGTCTACATCTACAATAGGGCTGCACGATATTGGAAAAAACTGACATTGTGATATTTGTTTCCCCTGCGATATGAAAAAATACAGGAATTGAAGAAAATACAGTTTTTTTCCCCGCAAACCATCCTTTCTTGAACTTTAATGATACAATTAGTATTTGTTTAACTATATTTAACCGGATGAAGGATTTTAGTCACGGACGTCTGGATCTTAAGTTATCAGAGCAACAAGCTGAGCTAGCTCCGTTAGCAGCGCCGAACTGGAGAAACACATGAAACCACTTTATTCAGTGTTTCTACCTTTAATCACGGGGTCCGTTTGCTTTGGAGATTTGATGGTGATTGGTGGTTTGCTGTCACTCACTCAAGTACCCTGACATGAGAGCCGCGCAAGTTTTCCTTTTGTAGCAAGCAGCAAAATAATTGTAACATGAGGTGTTTGAGTTAATTTGCCTACTTAATATCGCACGTCCTGCGATGTGACTACGCATATCGCGATTATCGTCACGACAACATACCGTGCAGCCCTACAAGCTAATTCCCTGTTTGAGGTGAGACTGCAAAGCAATACATCATTATCGACGGTGAAGAAACTACATTTACTCAAGTACTTTCTTTTGACATATTTGTACTTTACTTGAGTTTTTCCATGTTATGCTACTTTGTACTTCTGAATAAAAATGTTTACTCTGCTGTATTTATTTGAACACGCAGTGACTATACAGTGACACTAAAATGCTCTTGCTTGGGATAATAAAATAACCATAA
This sequence comes from Pogonophryne albipinna, assembly GCA_028583405.1. NCBI lineage: Eukaryota > Metazoa > Chordata > Actinopteri > Perciformes > Artedidraconidae > Pogonophryne > Pogonophryne albipinna. The sequence continues at coordinate 183,501 of JAPTMU010000251.1, forward strand.
CAATGTAATACTTTTAAAAGATCTGTTCTGAGTTCCTTTACTGTTGATTCTTGAAGTACATTTAGCTGATAATACTTCTGTACTTTAAATTATTTTTAAATGGGTCATTGTGCAGAATGAGTACTAGTTCTACTTTTACTCAAAATGTGGAAACCAGGACTATTCCTTGTATTTGTTATAAGACTCTAGTATCTGTACTTTTACTTAAGTTAAATATTTGAGTACTTCTTCAAACACTGATGATTATCAATAATACAATAACCTTCAACATCACATCAGCATCATGTGACTCATCACACACACACACACACACACACACACACACACACACACACACACACACACACACACACACACACACACACACACACACACACACACACACACACACACACACACACACACACACACACACACACACACACACACACACACACACACACACACACACACACACACACACACACACACACACACACACACACACACACACACACACACACACACACACACACACACACACACACACACACACACACACACACACACCTTCATGTTAGCCACAGTGAGCTAACATGCTACAACCGCCGCCGGCCGGCTAAAAGGTTCGATGAGACCGAATCTGGTCCACCTAACCCGCGTTAACAGCCCCCACACACCACGCTGAGTCACCTCCGGTCCCCCAACATTTCAACAGAGCCAGGCTAACACTAGCATCCTGATCCCGGGTCACAGTAGCAGGAGCCAGGCTAACACTAGCATCCTGATCCCGGGTCACAGTAGCAGGCTAACCTAATCTCAGACCACCACTCACAGATAAACAAACAACCTGCCGCCTGCCTCGCATCGCGGCGGGGCTTCTATCTCCAGAGGAGTCGGTGTCAAAACAATCTGGGTTTTTCTCCTGGATATGTTTCCGGATTCTGTCGTTAAATTAGTCTACATTACATAAAGAAAAGTCACTCAGGGTTTAACTTACCAGGGGCTCCCGTTTCTTCAGCATCTTCCGTGAAATCCCACCGCGGAGCGATTTACTCACGCAGCGAACAGATCACCACTTCCGGGAACACTTTCGGAATAAGAGCAGGCTGTCTACGTAGGGCCGATGTCACTACTGCTTACCACTTCCGGAAAACCTTTCACAATAAGAGCAGGCTGTCCACGTCATGGATGTATAATAAGAACTGGATACAGCGTGCAGGGGCGGTTCTAGGGGGGGCCAGTGCCCCTCTAACACTGTCTTTGGACCCCCCCTCTGGCCCCCCTGAAAATGAAAACAAATTGGGGATAGAAGTTGGTCCAGGACTCAGTCTTCCTATTTATTTATTTATCCGCGCTTTCAGCGTTGATTTGAACCCTCTCTCGTCACTTCATTGTATTGTCTTAAATTAACAAGGTCATTAATGCGCTACCTACTGCTCGAAGAGTATTTAAGAATAGGCGGAACTAACGATATTTGTCATTCTATTCGGACCCATTAGAGCAGGGGTCTCCAACACTTTATCTACGTAGGGGTGTCACAGTTACTACTGCTGACCACTTCCGGTAATACTTTCACAATAAGAGCAGGTGAAACTTCAAGTACATTTGTACATACTTCAAAGGGGATGGTATGCACGCAGATTTTGTTTCTTTTTCTACAGTTATTTTTATTTTTAGGGACCTTTAGACACATTGAGACCATAAAACCATCCGCAGTGAAGGCTGTTAATCTGATGAACCACTAAGCGCAATGTGCCTATTTCTGAAAATGATAAGATTTGATTTTATATGTTGCATTGTTGGAGCAGCTCAGGTCAGAAGAATGTCATTGCCATGTCTACACTGTACTGTAGCTTATGAGCATCTGATGATAAAACCTTTGAATGTTGAATTTGATTACACAATGACCCAGGTGTCCTCTTTGACCCACCCTCTTTTTTATTTTTGTTGTACTTTGTTTTGTATCCTTCTTCCTCGTTGCTCCCGTGATTTGTGGTCCACACTCCAACACACCAGTCCAGTAGGAACTCCAGTCCAGTAAGAACTCCAGTCCAGTAAGAACTCCAGTCCAGTAAGAACTCCAGTCCAGTAGGAAATCCATTCCAGTAGGAACTCCAGTCCAGTATGAACTCTAGTCCAGTAAGAACTCCAGTCCAGTATGAACTCTAGTCCAGTAAGAACTCCAGTCCAGTAGGAACTCCAGTCCAGTAGGAACTCCAGTCCAGTAAGAACTCAAGTCCAGTAAGACCAGTCCAGTAGGAAATCCATTCCAATAGGAACTCCAGTCCAGTATGAACTCTAGTCCAGTAAGAACTCCAGTCCAGTAGGAACTCTAGTCCAGTAAGAACTCCAGTCCAGTAAGAACTCAAGTCCAGTAAGACCAGTCCAGTAGGAAATCCATTCCAATAGGAACTCCAGTCCAGTATGAACTCTAGTCCAGTAAGAACTCCAGTCCAGTAAGAACTCCAGTCCAGTAAGAACTCCAGTCCAGTAAGAACTCCAGTCCAGTAAGAACTCTAGTCCAGTAGGAACTCTAGTCCAGTAAGAACTCCAGTCCAGTTGGAAAACTATTCCAGTAGGAACTCCAGTCCAGTAGGATCTCCACACTCCAACACTCTAGTCCAGTAGTAACTCCAGTCCAGTAAGAACTCCAGTCCAGTATGAACTCTAGTCCAGTAAGAACTCCAGTCCAGTAAGAACTCCAGTCCAGTAGGAACTCTAGTCCAGTATGAACTCTAGTCCTGTAGGAACTCCACACTCCAACACTCTAGTCCAGTAGCAACTCCAGTCCAGTAAGAACTACAGTCCAGTAAGAACTCCAGTCCAGTAAGAACTCCAGTCCAGTAAGAACTCCAGTCCAGTAAGAACTCTAGTCCAGTAGGAACTCTAGTCCAGTAAGAACTCCAGTCCAGTTGGAAAACTATTCCAGTAGGAACTCCAGTCCAGTAGGAACTCCAGTCCAGTAGGATCTCCACACTCCAACACTCTAGTCCAGTAGCAACTCCAGTCCAGTAAGAACTCTAGTCCAGTATGAACTCTAGTCCAGTAAGAACTCTAGTCCAGTAAGAACTCCAGTCCAGTATGAACTCTAGTCCAGTAAGAACTCTAGTCCAGTAGGAACTCTAGTCCAGTAAGAACTCCAGTCCAGTTGGAAATCCATTCCAGTAGGATCTCCTGTCCAGTAGGAACTCCACACTCCAACACTCCAGTCCAGTAGGAGGCGGTAATGCAGCTTAAACGTTAGGTGCGAAGAAGAAGAAGAAGAAGACGACCCGGATGAACAACAACAACAACAGCTGGAAACGGCTAACATGCTAACTGAGTGATCCGGCTTCTGCTTCTTCTATTAACGGTTACGGTTCTCGTTGCGGGAAGACAGCCGGATATTACGGGAGCAGGGCGGCTGTCTGAGCTGATATGCGAGATATGAAGAATATATCTCCGTTAGTTTGTCAGCGTTAGCAGCCGTTAGCAGTCGTTAGTAGCCGTTAGTAGCCGTTGCAGCCGTTAGCAAACACAACAACAACAAAAACAGTCCAATCTACAGCAACTGGTAACAATACATATTATAACCTGTATTAAGTGTTTGAACGTATAACTGTATGGTTGTGTTGTTATGTGTTTCTAACTCTTCTGTTTGATGGAGCTAATAACGGTTAGCTGTCAAAGAGCTGTTTGTGTTGCTGAGTCACGTGATTCTAGTTCTCCACTTAGCAGTTTCCCTAAAGTTAGAATTACCCTTTCAAAAAGAACCCATTTTGTGTCAGTGTGTATTTCACCTTTTTGTATGCAAAAGGAATATATATAATTATCAATATAAAATACAAATAAAGTAAATAAAGCTGTCAAATAACACTGCAATGCAGTATGAAGTAGCATCAGAGGTGACATAAGTACTCAGATCTTGTACTTACTATATCAATCAATCAAATATATAGCCCAATATCACACATTTGACTCAGATCTTGTACTTGAGTAAAAGTAGAAGTACTCAGATCCTGTACTTGAGTAAAAGTCAGATCTTGTACTTGAGTAAAAGTAGAAGTACTCAGATCCTGTACTTGAGTAAAAGTAGAAGTACTCAGATCCTGTACTTGAGTAAAAGTCAGATCTTGTACTTGAGTAAAAGTAGAAGTACTTAGATCCTGTACTTGAGTAAAAGTCAGATCTTGTACTTGAGTAAAAGTAGAAGTACTCAGATCTTGTACTTGAATAAAAGAAAATATACATTTTGAATTACAAATGTACAGTAACAAAATATAAAGCAGGATATTATATATACATAAGTATTTGAGGAATGGAATATTAAATAGAATATTAATAATACAGTAAAAATAAAGTATAATCAGTACTACACAGGTTATACAGCTAAAGGATTGTTGGTATTGCACAGTTGAAGATGGTGTAAGCCTCTGATGCTCTGAAACCTTATTATTGTCTTTATTTCCCTCAGAGAGGAGTTGAGGCGTGATGGGCAACCAGCTGGCGGGCATCGCCCCCTCGCAGATCCTCTCTGTGGACAGCTACTTCTCCGACATCCACGACCACGAGTACGACAAGAGCCTGGGCAGCACCCGCTTCTTCAAGGTGGCGCGGGCCAAACACCGCGAGGGCCTGGTGGTGGTCAAAGTGTTCGCCATCCAGGACCCCTCGCTGCCCCTCACCAGCTACAAGCAGGAGCTGGAGGAGCTGAAGATCCGGCTGCACTCCTGCCAGAACTGCCTGCCCTTCCAGAAGACCTCGCTGACGGAGAAGGCCGCCATCTTGTTCCGTCAGTACGTCCGCGACAACCTGTACGACCGCATCAGCACGCGGCCCTTCCTCAACAACGTGGAGAAGCGCTGGCTCGCCTTCCAGATCCTCAACGCCGTCGACCAGGCGCACAAAGCCGGCGTGCGCCACGGAGACATCAAGACGGAGAACGTGATGGTGACCAGCTGGAACTGGGTGCTGCTCACAGACTTCGCCAGCTTCAAGCCCACCTTCCTGCCCGAGGACAACCCCGCAGACTTCAACTACTTCTTCGACACGTCGCGGCGCAGGACGTGCTACATCGCCCCGGAGAGGTTCGTGGACGGGAGCATGTTCACCACGGAGAGCGACCACAACACGCCGCTGGTGGATCTGAGCAGCAACAACCAGAGGGGCCGGGGGGAGCTGAGGCAGGCCATGGACATCTTCTCTGCAGGTGCTTCAGAGCATGAGAGCCTCCATCAGGTTCAAACACACGCTAGGGAATTTAAAAGCACATTTATACTCGAATATTCCACCCCGAAAAAAAGCTCAAGGTTCAAGGCTTTTATTAGTCATACGCACATAGCTACAGTTATGACGATGAACATCTGAGGTCACAGGCTCCTCCAACAGAGCAACACAATAACACAGATCAAATAGTGCAATAAGAGTCTACAAGTGATTGGAATATGAAATATTAGATACATAATGTGTAAGCTGCAAACAGATGAATGTTATGGATGTTCTTTCAACAGTCCAGGTGTTCAACGGTCTTCTGGCCTGTGAGATGAACCTGGGTCTGGTGACTGTTAACCCATTCACAACATTTACATATCCCATTTTTTTTTCTTTTTTGATTTTGATATACTTTATTAATCCTCGTGGGGAAATTGTTTCTCTGCATTTGACCCATCCTGTGTTAGGAGCAGTGTGCTGCCATTTTGAACGGCGCCCAGGGAGCAGTGTAGGGAACGGTGCCTTGCTCAGGGACACCTCGGTAGCACTTGGTCTTGCCGGGACTTGAACTGGTGACCTTCCAGTTGCCAAGCCAAGTCCCTATCGACTTCGCCACCACATTTCTTTGTTTTTTAAATGAATACAAAAAAAAGGTTGTAATAATAAATGGTATGTGGTTAAGCATTGAGCTGGAGGACCTCAGATACACAAGTTTAACTTTGCATAGTTTGCACTCGACACCGCTCTCACTAACCTGGGAGAAACATGTCCACACATTCCTCCGTTTTGACGCCATGTTTGTTGTGTAGGATTCTCCGTTAGAGTGAAACGTTGCACGTGTTTTTAACGTATTTAAAATGGCACTGTCGTACACATTGAATCAAACCATTTGATAATATGTAATCAACTAGTCTGCTAATTGATCTGCAGAATGTTGATGTCACATTTCATGCAAAGAAAAGGCTAAAAGTTGAGTTTGCAGTCTCTCAGAATACCAATATATATCTTTGGGTTTCTAGATGGACAAAACAAGACAATGTCGTAGCAACTTCAAATCAGCTGCGGTCTTGAGTAAAAGATGAGTTAGGCAAATATGCAAAGAAACACAATATCGATATAAAGTATTTTGAGATCTTCGTTTTAATGCGAGCAAGCAGACAAGATGCCCTGTTCTGTTACAGCCACTCTTAAAGGGAAACATTCAAAGATAACCCACATGACAACACAACATCATGTGAGGCCCTATAGCACAGCGCTGTGTGCTTAAACTCAAACCCCTCAAAGAACAATGGGATACACAAATAACCCCTAATTGTAAATTCCTTCCACCCATCCTCTCTTCCTGTAGTGTCATCAAACCCCCTTCCAAAGACCCCTGCTGATCACTCCCAGGGTTTGACCTAATCAGAGAAACAGTTTACAGTTAGCAATGTTAATGCATTTGATCACACAATTTCCTTAACACCATTTTCCAGGATACAGCCGTTACCTTTCATTAGGATTACACTGTATTAAGCTTTAATACCATCATTTCCATAACAGTAGTTAAAGAAATCCATTTGGATTTGAAGAAATGTGGACATTTGTCAAATGATTTTCTCATTTTTAAGACCACAATTAATAGAAAGAAATAATTGGCACATTCATCAATAATGAAAACAATCGTTTGGCTCAGCCCTCTAATACAAAAGCATTTTATTACATAGGAATTCATACGTTTCTATCAAAAATGTTTGTCCTAAAATGTTCAAACGCTCATGATTTTAAATGTTATTATTTATTGTATGCATTTATTAAGTTTAAAAGGCCTGAAACTATGTTATTGTATTGCTGAGTCTGATCTCTGATGTTTCTGAGCTCACGATCTTACAGAAACACTGATAATGTCTCTTTATTTTGTGAAATGAAGGCAGAAATGCAGGCAGTGCTCACCGTAGATGATGGGAGGCGCAGAGAGCACGATACCGGTGCTTTCGTAGACGACGAGGCACCCCTCCCATAACAAAAAATGAGTCATATTCGAATACCTGAATCATTTTGAATATTCGATGAATCGTTCCCATCCCTAATACACACCACAGCTCAGACCCTGATCTGAGGCCAGTTTCACAGAAGTTAGTTTGAAGCCGAGGAGCCGCCTCGATCATTTCCTCATCATGCACATTAAACAGTATCTAACTTGTGCACTAAAAACTGATTCAAATGTCATTTTAGATCAATACAAATAATTAAGTTGTGAAATTATTGTATTCAATGTTTCACGTGCAAAATGATATAATTGCATTTATATAAGCATTTGATCAATAATTCAAAAAAGATATTAAGCTCATTGTGGCTGAATTTGAAGTGATTTCATTTCAAATACATTCGATCATGCATGGATTTATTATTCTTGTCAATTCATCTGTTTTTCACAAAATACTGTGTTGTCATTCCCATGAGAATTGGTCTCTAAAAAAGTCAAACAAAGATTAAAAACACAGAGAACTATTTTAAGAAAACTATAATAACATTTAAAAAATATAGCAGTATTTACATTGAAATAGAAAAAAGTGAAATTCTTAAAAACTAAAATTCTGAGTAAAAAGCGACATTGCGAGTACAACAATCAAATTCTGAGAAAAGTCAAATATCGAGTAATTTTTTTTTAATTCTCACAAAAAAGTCAAAATCTGAGAAACTCAAATTCTGAGAAAAACTCAAATTTCGAGTAAGAAAATCTAATTCTGACGTAAGTAAGTAAGCATAACGCCTCTTTTCAGAACCAGGTTTACACGTACGAGGAATTTGACTTGGTGTCGTGGTGCATACATGAAAGTGAAACAAAGATTAAAGACACAGATAGAAAACTATTTAAAGAAAACTATAATAACATTAAGAAATAATTAAAAATATAGCAGTGCTTACATTGAAATAGAATGGAATAAAAATATGTGCAGTAATGAAAAAACAAACAGATATTGTGTGCATTAATGTAGTGCATATGTAGTTTGTATAGCGCCTTTCAAGGACCCAAGGCCGCTTTACATGGTGAACAAACAAATAAACAAAAGGGCAAATAATAAGGTAATACAAATGAAATAGGAGTGGAAGCAGGGGGACGCTGATGGGTTAGGGGTCAAAGGCCATGGGGAACATGAATTATTATGATGACGGTGTATTCAAAGGCAGTTTGATTGAGCGCTGGACTACAGAGTTCTCCTGTGTTTGCAGGCTGTGTGATCGCGGAGCTCTTCACGGAGGGCGTCCCTCTCTTCGACCTCTCCCAGCTGCTGGCGTACCGGAAAGGAAACTTCCAGACGGAGCACGTCCTCCTGAAGATCGAGGACCAGAGCGTCAGAGAGCTGGTAATCATTACAGCACACACACCTGAACACACACACCTGAACACACACCTGAACACACACCTGTGGACATGTATGGAGACAAATAATTATACAATCGTGAGGCAAGTTTATTTATAGAGCACCTTTCAACACAAGGCAATTCAAAGTGCTTTACAGACATGAAAGACATCAAGAGCTTTAAGAAACATGTCATAACATGGCATTTAAAAACAAAGGTAATAAAACATGAATGAAAGTCACAGAGCAGTGCGAGATCACACATCTGAAAGGTTGAGCTCTGACTCTCAATCATCGCTCACTTTTTAACAGAAAGAGTTTTCCTCCCTTTCCTTCTACTTTCTCTCTGAACTCATCCTTCAAGTGATTCGTGCTGAACGAACCCCCCTTTGGAACGTTATTGAGGAAACCTTTCCGTTATACTGAAATGAAGATTCTTGAATAAGACGGTCTTTTAGGGAGGTTGCTTTTGAAATGCTCCCGATTTCTGAGGTCTCAAGGTTGGCAAGTAGGGTCCTCACAGGTTGATGGTGTAAAGGCCGCGACACACCAACCTGAGACCAAAGAACGCGTACCGAAGGCGTCCCGACTTTTACATCCGCTACGTCGCCTGCGTCGGCTACGCCGCCCGCCTACGAACACACCGCAAAGACTTCAGTCGACGAGTGGCAATAACTGTCCTTACCAGCAGGCAGCGGTAGTGCGTATTCGTCATTCAAAAGAGGCAACAGCCAATCAGAGTGATTTCTTTGGCTGACTTTCGGGAGGTGTGAAAATGTGCCGTAAAGCAACGATGGTGCGGGACACACCAACCTGAGTAGGGCGCCGCGAATGCCCGACTGCCTCTGACGGCCTCTGACTCCCAAAATCGGGTAGGTGTGTCAGGGGCTTTAAGACACGGACACACCAGGCCGATTATCGGCGTTGGTGGGCGTCAGGCCGTCGATGAGCGTCGACACGCCCTACTCAGATTGGTGTGTCCCGCACCGTCGGGTCTTTTAAGCCGGGCCGACGCCTTTTCGGCCGAAGGCAGTCGGCAAAAGAAATCACTCTGATTGGCTGTTCAGCTAGCGAATCAGTGCAGGAGAAGCGAAACGGAAGTGAGGGACCCAAACAAACTATTAAGAAGGCAAATGTGAGATTTCATTTAACTCCAGCTCTCGGCAGGTTCGGGAAAACCCCGTGAGCTTCTCGCTGTCGAGGGAAAATGGAACACGCTATTTGTTGCTTGTTTATATCACGCAGTCTGTTCTTCTTCTCTCGGTGTATCACGCAGTCTGTCTTGTTGCCTCTTTTGAATGACGAATACACACTACCGCCGCCTGCTGGTAAGGAGAGTTATTGCCACTCACGCATGCGCAGTTCGTACGTGCTTCTTGGCCGTCGGCTGAAGTCTTTGCGGTTCCAGTGCGACACATGACCAAGACGCAGAGACGTGAGGCGACGCAACAGTTCGTCTGTGTGAGTTCTTTGGTGTCAGCTTGGTGTGTAATTAAAAACAAGGTATAAGGAAACCGTTATATCACTGAACCATAAATCAGGAGAACAATAAAACATGAACAGTGATACTAATAAAAAAAGTACAGTTGCCCCAAATGAGAAGACAAATTAAAAAGATAGGTCTTTAATTTACTTGAAAAAATGTCCAATTGAAGTTGCTGCGATATAAAAGCAGCCTCCCCAGTGTTCTTGTAATGCGCTCTAGGTACTTCTATTGGAGGATCTGAGTGTCCTTCAGGTTGATGGTGTAACGGCCCGTCCACACGGCGGCGTGCGTTGAAGCTTCAACGGAAGCGTCAGCCAATCAAATCATATGCCAGTACAAGCTCTAGCCAATCAAACCGCGTGCTTGTGTGTCAGGGCCGGGAGATTCATGTGATTGGTTGTTGGTCGAGTTTCAGACACGCCCACCGGCAAGCTTCAACGCACGCCGCCGTGTGGACGCTGCGTGACAGGAAGGTCTTCAGCCTTGGATTGAAAGACCCCAGGGTGGTTGTTGTGTAACAGGAAGTGATGTTTTTGTTGTGTGATGTCTTTACCTTGTTTTGGTGTTGTTTTTGTTTATTTGTTTACATTTCTTCCCATTAACTGTCACTTTGTATGTGTTAGTGTTTCTCTTATTTGTCCTTCGATACTCTTCTGATTAGCATGTGAAATAGAAAGACATCTGTTTCTAGTTATGTACTTTCTGTTGAGGAAGCGGCAGGTGGTGCGATCAGACGACTTTCTTCTCCCTGCTGCTTTTCGGGTTCGGAGAATTCGTAGAAATGGTTTTGTTTTTTATGTTTTGTAAATAATTATATACATTAAGTTGTTCACACCATGAACGGAACAATGCAATGTTGTGTTGTCTCTCAGGTGGTGATGTTGTGTCACAGGTGTCTCACATGGTGATGTTGTGTCTCAGGTGTCTCACATGGTGATGTTGTGTCTCAGGTGGTGATGTTGTGTCTCAGGTGTCTCACATGGTGATGTTGTGTCTCACATGGTGATGTTGTCTCTCAGGTGTCTCACATGGTGATGTTGTGTCTCAGGTGTCTCACATGGTGATGTTGTGTCTCAGGTGTCTCAGATGGTGATGTTGTGTCTCAGGTGGTGATGTTGTGTCTCAGGTGTCTCACATGGTGATGTTGTGTCTCAGGTGTCTCACATGGTGATGTTGTCTCTCAGGTGTCTCACATGGTGATGTTGTGTCTCAGGTGGTGATGTTGTGTCTCAGGTGTCTCACATGGTGATGTTGTGTCTCACATGGTGATGTTGTCTCTCAGGTGTCTCAGGTGGTGATGTTGTGTCTCAGGTGTCTCACATGGTGATGTTGTGTCTCAGGTGTCTCACATGGTGATGTTGTCAGGTGTCTCACATGGTGATGTTGTGTCTCAGGTGGTGATGTTGTCTCTCAGGTGTCTCAGATGGTGATGTTGTGTCTCAGGTGTCTCACATGGTGATGTTGTGTCTCAGGTGTCTCAGGTGGTGATCTTGTGTCTCAGGTGTCTCAGATGGTGATGTTGTCTCTCAGGTGGTGATCTTGTGTCTCAGGTGTCTCAGATGGTGATGTTGTCTCTCAGGTGTCTCACATGATGATGTTGTGTCTCAGGTGTCTCACACGGTGATGTTGTGTCTCAGGTGTCTCACATGGTGATGTTGTGTCTCAGGTGGTGATGTTGTCTCTCAGGTGTCTCACATGGTGATGTTGTCTCTCAGGTGTCTCACATGGTGATGTTGTGTCTCAGGTGTCTCAGATGGTGATGTTGTGTCTCAGGTGTCTCAGGTGGTGATGTTGTGTCTCAGGTGTCTCAGGTGGTGATGTTGTCTCTCAGGTGTCTCACATGGTGATGTTGTCTCTCAGGTGTCTCAGATGGTGCAGAGGGAGCCGGAGAAGCGCCTGACAGCGGAGGAGTACCTGAAGCAGCAGAGAGGCAAGGCGTTCCCGGACATCTTCTACACCTTCCTGCAGCCCTACATGGCTCAGTTCGCCAAGGAGACCTTCCAGTCCGCCGACGAGCGAGTGCTGGTGATCCGCAAAGACCTGGACAACATCCTGCTCAACCTGCGGGGGGGTGAGGGGCCTCTTCTTCCATTTGGGGAGGACATTCTCAAAGGTCCCCTATTGTACTGTCTCAGATATATCCAGAGCCTGTCTCTGATTGGCTGAAGCACCAAACAGATCATTGCAGCATTACCCATAATCCCCTCTGTTTCAACCCTGTTTCCAAAGTGCTGATTCTCTGTCTGTTGATGTAGAAGAGACATGGAGAAGAGGGGACACATGTTGATGTAGAAGAGACATGGAGAAGAGGGGACACATGTTGATGTAGAAGAGACATGAAGAAGAGGGGACACGTGTTGATGTAGAAGAGACATGAAGAAGAGGGGACACATGTTGATGTAGAAGAGACATGGAGAAGAGGGGACACATGTTGATGTAGAAGAGACATGGAGAAGAGGGGACACATGTTGATGTAGAAGAGACATGAAGAAGAGGAGACACATGTTGATGTAGAAGAGACATGAAGAAGAGGGGACACGTGTTGATGTAGAAGAGACATGAAGAAGAGGGGACACATGTTGATGTAGAAGAGACATGAAGAAGAGGAGACACATGTTGATGTAGAAGAGACATGTAGAAGAGGGGACACATGTTGATGTAGAAGAGACATGAAGAAGAGGGGACACATGTTGATGTAGAAGAGACATGAAGAAGAGGGGACACATGTTGATGTAGAAGAGACATGAAGAAGAGGGGACACATGTTGATGTAGAAGAGACATGAAGAAGAGGGGACACATGTTGATGTAGAAGAGACATGAAGAAGAGGGGACACATGTTGATGTAGAAGAGACATGAAGAAGAGGAGACACATGTTGATGTAGAAGAGACATGGAGAAGAGGGGACACATGTTGATGTAGAAGAGACATGAAGAAGAGGGGACACATGTTGATGTAGAAGAGACATGGAGAAGAGGGGACACATGTTGATGTAGAAGAGACATGAAGAAGAGGGGACACATGTTGATGTAGAAGAGACATGAAGAAGAGGGGACACATGTTTATGTGGAAGAGACATGAAGAAGAGGATTTTGCATAAAGGGGATTCTGGGATGCTGCAATGATCTGTTTGGTGTTTGGAGCCAAACACTTCAGAGACATGTTCTGTAGATATCTGAGACCTAGAACATATTGTTGAAATACAGTATAATAGGGGAACTTTTAAAGAGGGTTTCATCTCTACAAATTCTATTCTATCTATAACGTTTGACCTCCTTG
>JAPTMU010000251.1:201780-209280 GCA_028583405.1 Pogonophryne albipinna
TTTAAAAGTTGCTTGAGAGTGTTTAAAAGGTGCTTGAGAGTGTTTAAAAGGAGCTTGAGAGTGTTTAAAAGGAGCTTGAGTGTGTTTTAAAGGAGCTTGAAAGTGTTTAAAAGGAGCTTGAAAGTGTTTAAAAGGTGCTTGAGAGTGTTTAAAAGGAGCTTGAAAGTGTTTAAAAGGAGCTTGAGAGTGTTTAAAAGGAGCTTGAGAGTGTTTTAAAGGAGCTTGAAAGTGTTTAAAAGGAGCTTGAAAGGGTTTTAAAGGTGCTTGAGAGTGTTTAAAAGGAGCTTGAAAGTGTTTAAAAGGAGCTTGAAAGTGTTTAAAAGGAGCTTGAAAGGGTTTAAAAGGAGCTTGAGAGTGTTTAAAAGGAGCTTGAAAGTGTTTAAAAGGAGCTTGAAAGGGTTTAAAAGGAGCTTGAGAGTGTTTAAAAGGAGCTTGAAAGTGTTTAAAAGTTGCTTGAAAGTGTTTAAAAGGAGCTTGAGAGTGTTTAAAAGGAGCTTGAAAGTGTTTAAAAGTTGCTTGAAAGTGTTTAAAAGTTGCTTGAAAGTGTTTAAAAGGAGCTTGAAAGTGTTTAAAAGGAGCTTGAAAGTGTTTAAAAGTTGCTTGAAAGGGTTTTAAAGGTGCTTGAGAGTGTTTAAAAGGAGCTTGAGAGTGTTTAAAAGGAGCTTGAAAGTGTTTAAAAGGAGCTTGAAAGGGTTTAAAAGGAGCTTGAGAGTGTTTAAAAGGAGCTTGAAAGTGTTTAAAAGTTGCTTGAAAGTGTTTAAAAGGAGCTTGAGAGTGTTTAAAAGGAGCTTGAAAGTGTTTAAAAGGTGCTTGAAAGTGTTTAAAAGGAGCTTGAGAGTGTTTAAAAGGAGCTTGAAAGTGTTTAAAAGTTGCTTGAGAGTGTTTAAAAGGAGCTTGAGTGTGTTTAAAAGGAGCTTGAGAGTGTTTAAAAGGAGCTTGAGAGTGTTTAAAAGGAGCTTGAGTGTGTTTAAAAGGAGCTTGAGTGTTTAAAAGGAGCTTGAGAGTGTTTAAAAGGAGCTTGAGTGTGTTTAAAAGGAGCTTGAGAGTGTTTAAAAGGAGCTTGAGAGTGTTTAAAAGGAGCTTGAAAGGGTTTTAAAGGTGCTTGAGAGTGTTTAAAAGGAGCTTGAGAGTGTTTAAAAGGAGCTTGAGAGTGTTTGAAAGTGTTTAAAAGGAGCTTGAGAGTGTTTAAAATGAGCTTGAGAGTGTTTAAAGGGAGCTTGAGTGTGTTTAAAAGGAGCTTGAGAGTGTTTAAAAGGAGCTTGAGAGTGTTTAAAAGGAGCTTGAAAGTGTTTAAAAGGAGCTTGAAAGGGTTTTAAAGGTGCTTGAGAGTGTTTAAAAGGAGCTTGAGAGTGTTTAAAAGGAGCTTGAGAGTGTTTAAAAGGAGCTTGAGAGTGTTTGAAAGTGTTTAAAAGGAGCTTGAGAGTGTTTAAAAGGAGCTTGAGAGTGTTTAAAAGGAGCTTGAGAGTGTTTAAAAGGAGCTTGAGAGTGTTTAAAAGGAGCTTGAGAGTGTTTAAAAGGAGCTTGAGAGTGTTTAAAAGGAGCTTGAAAGTGTTTTAAAGGAGCTTGAAAGTGTTTAAAAGGAGCTTGAAAGTGTTTTAAAGGAGCTTGAAAGTGTTTAAAAGGATCTTGAGAGTGTTTAAAAGGAGCTTGAGAGTGTTTAAAAGGAGCTTGAAAGTGTTTAAAAGGAGCTTGAGAGTGTTTAAAAGTTGTTTGAAAGTGTTTAAAAGGAGCTTGAAAGTGTTTAAAAGGAGCTTGAGAGTGTTTAAAAGGAGCTTGAAAGTGTTTAAAAGGAGCTTGAGAGTGTTTAAAAGGAGCTTGAAAGTGTTTAAAAGGAGCTTGAAAGTGTTTAAAAGGAGCTTGAAAGTGTTTAAAAGGAGCTTGAGAGTGTTTAAAAGGAGCTTGAAAGTGTTTAAAAGGAGCTTGAGAGTGTTTAAAAGGAGCTTGAGAGTGTTTAAAAGGAGCTTGAGAGTGTTTAAAAGGAGCTTGAGAGTGTTTAAAAGGAGCTTGAGAGTGTTTAAAAGGAGCTTGAAAGTGTTTTAAAGGAGCTTGAAAGTGTTTTAAAGGAGCTTGAAAGTGTTTTAAAGGAGCTTGAAAGTGTTTAAAAGGAGCTTGAATCCCCTCAGATCGATAAGGAGCTGGTGCTGCTGAGCGTGCTGAAGGAGCCGGTCAGTCGCTCCATCTTCGACTACGCCCTGCGATCCAAAGACATCGCCAGCCTCTTCCGCCACCTGCTGCTGAGACAGAAGAAACGAGCCGGATCCATCCCAGAATGCCCGGCGGCAGAGGACCCCGCCATCGCTCAGATGCTGAAGAAGCTGCTCTCACAGGTGGGTCCGTAGAACACCTAACCCAGTTTAGATCTAATCAAACTAACTTTATTTCTATAGCCCAATTTCACAAATCACGTTTGTCTCGTGGCTTTACAGAAGAATAACATTGTTTACGAAGGAGTTCCAGCAACATGAGAAGACACGACGAATACAATACAAATAGAAATAAAATAAGATGCAACAAAAGACAATACAAATACATAAGACTTTCAAATGAATTACCATCAAAATCAAATCAAACGAATGCCATAGAATGCCAGCTGTAACTGAAGGCTTTGTTAAAAATGTAGGTCTTCAACGCACTCTGAAACGTTCGGACCCTCTGATTGAAACAGGAAGTTGGTTCCAGAGAAAGGGAACGCTCTGACTCCTGATCTAAGTTTAGCAAATGGCTAAACAACGGCTTGGCTGAATTGGATGGTTCTGGAGGTTATTGAGGACGCTGAATCCATTTCTGACATTTTCAGGATCAACAATTGCAGTTCAAACCAGAAAGTGGCCATATCTGTTCTCTGTGGACTGGTTTCTGGTTGATTCTAAAGTTTTAAAGGACTCCAAACCGCCACTTTTGACCTCCAGAACCTCCAAAACGTTCAGTTCTCAGACTCAAATACTGGCTACCCATTGGTTGAGGGGGGATGTGGCTCAGTGCGTTGATCTTTGGATCCAGGAGGCACTGGTTCAAATCCCAAGACACTTAATTAACATTCACTCAGCTCTGCATAACTGTGATCTAACTCGAACCACAGGGGGTCTCATCCTGCTGTTTAACACACACACACACACACACACCACGCTGCTCTGAACTTTAATGTGTTGTGTCTGACTAAAGGCTGCTGCTGGTGTGTGTGTGTGTGTGTGTGTGTGTGTGTGTGTGTGTGTGTGTGTGTGTACTGTCTACATGTTGTTTTGATTGAGTCCATGTGTCATCAGGTCTCAGAGCTGCACAGAGAAGCAGCTGAATGGTTTTAAATACTTCCTCAGAATGAACACACACTGTCTGCCGCCATGTGTTCGACATCAGGAACACGCTGGCTTTGAAAACTGAATCAAACATCACCGTCGGTTTGATGGATGTCTCGTAAAAGCTGGAAAATACATTCAGTGTCTGGGAAATTAGTTATTTTAAAGTTCTGAGGAAAAACCACAAGCATGCTTCACATGTGCTCTATTCACAAATCACGCAGTCGCTCCGTTTCACAGATAAATGGAATCAAATATGCAAATAGGTTAAAGTCAAATGTCT
Organism: Pogonophryne albipinna; assembly: GCA_028583405.1. Taxonomy (NCBI): domain Eukaryota; kingdom Metazoa; phylum Chordata; class Actinopteri; order Perciformes; family Artedidraconidae; genus Pogonophryne; species Pogonophryne albipinna. The sequence goes on from JAPTMU010000251.1 coordinate 205,357, forward strand.
AATACCATTTTTTTTAAATACAAATATTTGAATAAATAAAAGGAGTTGAAGGAAATTGTCTATTAAAATAAAAAACTAAATTAAAAAAGTGTATATTAATATAAAAAGTAAAATATCCAATAAAAGGTTAAAATTGTATATATTGATATAAACATAATAAAATAAAAATGTTTAATAAAAGAAAGAAAATGTGCATTTAAATAAATAAATGGCAAGATGCAGACAGAGGGATGTTTATGCTTTCTATATTTTATATAAGTCTCTACGGTTGTGATGTCTTGTTTTAACAGTTTCCATATTTATTTGTTTACCTCGTGTGAATCTGTTGCTCACGCTCACTCGGCTGTTGCCATGGGGATAAGTGAAGGTGTCTCAAATGTCCCCGTTGAGACAAAGTGGTTCTGATCAAATCTCGTCCTCCGGCCCCTCTGATGCTGTGGTGCTTTATTCCACTTTATACATAAGACTAGGGATGGGATTATTAAAAACCGTGCTGCCGTTAAGCTCCAACGTTATCGGTCTTTTTATCGGTACTGGAGACATTTAAAACATATATGTCGTGTATTATTGCTACACAAACATTATATCGCAGTCTTAGTTTCGCCAACTCCGTTTCTAAGACGCAAAAAGACAACAAAATGCTTCTATGATGTATTTTAGATCTTTCCAATCCAGACGAGATCTCTCTCCCGTCTGTGTGCGAGGGGGCGGGGCGGTTTACACACACACACACACACACACACACACACACACACACACGGCGGAGAGAACGCGCTCCGAGGTGGTTAAACTTTACCCGTCTCGATGCTCGTTGCCTAAAGTGCAATAAGAGTTTAGCATGTGAGGGCCGTAACACGAGCACTTTGTCTAAACATTTATCAAAGTGCTCCACATCCAGACGGAGGAATGCACCGGGTGTCTTTCTAGCAGCTCTGTAGCTCCATCCACGAGCAACGTTTCCACGTCAGGTGTTATGTCCTTAATCTTCCTCCAGAAGAACCGTTGGCAGCACACCTGTCTGCCCCACCTGGGGTGCTCTGTGTGTTTTTGCAGTAAATACTTGTTTTTTGTTTGTTTTTTACAGTTCTGTAAGTTCACATTATTTACAATTTGTTTACTTTTTTTCTCAAAAGAACCGATAAGAGTACCGTTTAAGGACCGGGTCGATACAAGTAGTAGTACCGTTAAAACCTTAACGTACCCACGCCCACATAAGACATGAGATGGAACTTCTCCTCTTGGGGAAATGCAGGCGTTCATAGCAGCAACAGGTTCAGAGCGAAACACAGGATCCACAGATATCAAATAGAATACAAATTAAAATGATAATACAGCAAAGACAAAGTGACAACGTGACTATTGTTTAGTTGATGTGTTCATCGTGTCGTGGACAGTCCCCATTGATCAACTGTCACATGGAGCAGCTTGAGCCAACATGGCTGATTTCCAGATGATAAAAGAAACCTTTTAAATCACAATGCATCAGGATATCACCGTAAAGACGTTTGTATGAACGCGTTAAATATATTTACATAAATATTCCAATTACTGTATATAGACTATTCTGCACTGTTTCTAATATATTCCATTTTGTTTGTATTTACTGCACTATTATCTGTGTTATTGTGTTGCTCTGTTGGAGGAGGAGCCTAAGATTGTCATTGATATATAACTACACTGTAGCTGTGCACACATGACAATAAAAGCCTTTGAACTTGAATACATGTGCAGATGAGAGTGCAGGTTTGTTCAAGAGTCAAGGCTTTTATTGCCATGTGTGCACAGCTGAATGTTCCAGTGAATGTTCTGGAGGCCCAGGTGAATGTTCTGGAGGCCCAGGTGAATGTTCTGGGTGCCCAGGTGAATGTTCTGGGTGCCCAGGTGAATGTTCTGGAGGCCCAGGTGAATGTTCTGGGTGCCCAGGTGAATGTTCTGGGTGCCCAGGTGAATGTTCTGGAGGCCCAGGTGAATGTTCTGGGTGCCCAGGTGAATGTTCTGGAGGCCCAGGTGAATGTTCTGGAGGCCCAGGTGAATGTTCTGGGTGCCCAGGTGAATGTTCTGGGGGCCCAGGTGAATGTGCTGGAGGCCCAGGTGAATGTTCTGGGTGCCGAGGTGAATGTTCTGGGTGCCCAGGTGAATGTTCTGGAGGTGCCCAGGTGAATGTTCTGGGTGCCCAGGTGAATGTTCTGGAGGTGCCCAGGTGAATGTTCTGGGTGCCCAGGTGAATGTTCTGGAGGTGCCCAGGTGAATGTTCTGGGTGCCCAGGTGAATGTTCTGGAGGCCCAGGTGAATGTTCTGGGTGCCCAGGTGAATGTTCTGGAGGTGCCCAGGTGAATGTTCTGGGTGCCCAGGTGAATGTTCTGGAGGCCCAGGTGAATGTTCTGGGTGCCCAGGTGAATGTTCTGGAGGCCCAGGTCAATGTTCTGGAGGCCCAGGTGAATGTTCTGGGTGCCCAGGTGAATGTTCTGGAGGCCCAGGTGAATGTTCTGGATGCCCAGGTGAATGTTCTGGAGGTGCCCAGGTGAATGTTCTGGGTGCCCAGGTGAATGTTCTGGAGGTGCCCAGGTGAATGTTCTGGAGGCCCAGGTGAATGTTCTGGGTGCCCAGGTGAATGTTCTGGATGCTCTTCAGAGTCCAGGTGAATGTTCTGGATGCTCTTCAGAGTCCAGGTGAATGTTCTGGGTGCCCAGGTGAATGTTCTGGGTGCCCAGGTGAATGTTCTGGAGGCCCAGATGAATGTTCTGGATGCCCAGGTGAATGTTCTGGGTGCCCAGGTGAATGTTCTGGAGGCCCAGGTGAATATTCTGGAGGCCCAGGTGAATGTTCTGGAGGCCCAGGTGAATGTTCTGGAGGCCCAGGTGAATGTTCTGGAGGCCCAGGTGAATGTTCTGGGTGCCCAGGTGAATGTTCTGGAGGCCCAGGTGAATGTTCTGGGTGCCCAGGTGAATGTTCTGGAGGCCCAGGTGAATGTTCTGGGTGCCCAGGTGAATGTTCTGGAGGCCCAGGTGAATGTTCTGGAGGCCCAGGTGAATGTTCTGGAGGCCCAGGTGTGCGTCAGTCTCCCTGTGGGACGAGAGTAAGGGTTGTTTGTGTTTTCGGTGCAGGGGATGACGGAGCCGGAGGAAGACAAGCTGCTGGCGCTCAAAGACTTCATGTTGAAGTCCAACAAGGCCAAAGCCAACATGGGGGACCCCGGCCCGGCGGGGGAGGGGCTCAGCGGGGTCATCGACCTGCTGACCCTGGGGATCACCGGCCGGCAGGTGGACCTGGTGAAGCCCAGAGCCGAGCCCGACGACAAGAGAGGTGACACTGCTGCTTTTATACAGGACAACAGAAACATGATGGAACAGTAATTCATTATTTGTGGGAATACCCTGAAAGTATCATTTTCATTTCTATCAACAAACTAAATGAATAAATACATAAAAATATATATACAAGAAAACTGTCAAACCCACATTGTATTGAGTAAATGTGGGTTTGAAGACCCTACGTTCAACATGTTACTTAATTTGTGTTTTTTCCAAACAATTAAAATAATAAATACATAAAAAACTATTTAATATTTAAACACTTTAACTTCATTGCTAATTTTACTCAAATGAGATTCTAAACATGATCTGTATTAGAGTATTTTGATATTAACGATTTGGTTCTCAAGATCAAGATCATTCCCTTTCATCTTTCTTCCATGCTGTGTCTCTTCCTGAATGATTCATGATCAGCTGGGAGCATCTGGAACGTTCTCTCTCTCCGCACACAGACCCACACACAGTCTACAGGCTGATTACATCCGGCTGCAACGTGTGTGCCGCGGTGCTTTAATGAACCTGTTGTTGTTGTTGTTGTCCTCCTGCAGCGAGGAAGCACACCAAGCAGGACTCCACCATGAACGAGGAGTGGAAGAGCATGTTCGGGTCGCAG
>JAPTMU010000251.1:214280-249280 GCA_028583405.1 Pogonophryne albipinna
GCGGCTAAAATGAGTGGTCGTGCTTTTTACAGTACTACGGCTTCCACAGATGAAATGTTTTTATGTATTTTTTGTCAAAGCACTTCAGATATTCATTGCTATCGGGATGTTAAGAGCATTCCATGGAATATAACAAAAAGTGTATATCGGGCCGGTTTCTCAAACTTACCTACCCCACCTTTAATCGAAATATTCTGTTATTTTCAAAAGCTTTTTTAGTCTGATGCTTCGATTCATTTTAAACAGACCGTTCAACAAAAGGATAGCCTACCCAAAATCTAAATATTGGATTGTTCTCTCTTTGTAAGATCCAATTTTCATTACAAATGTGGTCTCACCTTGACTTGAAGATGAAGTCCATGCTATCCTTCTGGACAACAATCTTTATTACTTTTTTGTAAAAGTCCTTCTTATCTCTCTCTAGTTTCAAAAGCCTAGTTTGTTGTTTACATCTACCGTCTCTGCGTAGAATAACAGTAGCAACAAGAACCTGTGGGCTCACTTGCGCCCCCTTCAGTGCGGCAGAGGTTGTGGCTGCCTCCCCTGGTGCTTTTTTCATTGCCGTTGTATGATGAGACTAGCGAGCTTAAATATCATATATACGTGAAATAAGTTATTTAGAGACTATGGATGGCGAGGATAAATGTAATAAAGGGATCTACTAACATTACATTGGTGACATACAGTGAGATGGTGCAGGCATGCGCTTAGGGCCCGCTTTCCAGACAGTTTCTGTGGGGTGATGCATTCTGAGGTGAGGTAGAGCTCATCTGTGCCTCACCTCACCCCACAGTAACTGGCTTGAGCGCGCTCACAAAATAAGTGCCCGCGCTAAATTAGTGCCCGCGCTCCAGCCAGTTACTGAGGGCTTCTGTGAGGCAGAGCTCGTCCCTGCCTCACTTCTCAATCTCATCGCTCCCCGTAGTTGTAGCGGAGCTCGGCCTTTTTTTTTTACTATAAAAAGCGATTGGAATCAAACAGAAATCACATTTACAACACAGATCAGTGGACACATTTGATTATTATTATTATTATTTGTATTATTATTCTTTTTTTCCGTTACATTGGAGAATGACAAGTGAGGCTCTGCCTCACCTGCCTCCCCTGACCGCACGTCGCTGTAATAAAGTGTATATATATATATGTCCTCTGGATGTTACTCACTGTGTGTGTGTGTGTGTGTGTGTCAGGGCTCTGGACCTGCAGGAGGACGGCTGTGCGGTGGACATCCATCACTTTAACTCCGGCGCTCAGTCGGTGTTAGCCTACGCGACGGTTAACGGCTCCCTGGTGGGCTGGGACCTCCGCTCCAACTCCAACGCCTGGACGCTGCGCCACGACCTCCGCCTCGGGCTCATCACCTCCTTCACCGTCGACATGCACCAATGCTGGCTTTGCCTCGGTGTGTGTGTGTGTGTGTGTGCGCTGATATAATTCATTTATTTAAAAGAGTCCTCCCCAGGTTGATTGTCAGAGCAGGAGGTAAACCTAGAGGAGCATTAAGCTGCTAGCAGACAACAACAGAGCTACAAGAAAGAGACTGTTGCTGTTTGGGTGTGTGTTTGGGTGTGTGTGTTTGAGTGTGTGTGAGTGAGTGTGTTTGGGTGTGTGTGTTTGGGTGTGTGTGTGTGTGTGTGTGTGTGTGTGTGTGTGTGTGTGTGTGTGTGTGTGTGTGTGTGTGTGTGTGTGTGTGTGTGTGTGTGTGTGTGTGTGTGTGTGTGTGTGTGTGTGTGTGTGTGTGTGTGTGTGTGTGTGTGTGTGTGTGTGTGTGTGTGTGTGTGTGTGTGTGTGTGTGTGTGTGTTTAGCCTGTATTCCTATATCTGTAACGACCTATTTCAGCTTCAGACCAGGGCAGGCTGATATTCATTAGGACTGTTACTCAAAATGTAATCGAATTCGCTATATGGACTAATGCAAAATTCAAATATGTGTTCCCATCATAGACTGTATAGGGGCAGGACCTATCGGAGTACTTCCTGTAGTTAATCTCCCCACTTCCTGTTTCTTCCACAGGTACGAGCAGCGGCACCATGGCATGCTGGGATATGCGGTTCCAGCTGCCCATCTCTAACCACACCCACCCCGCCCGAGCACGAATCAGACGGCTGCTGATGCATCCTCTCTACCAGTCCTGGGTCATCGCAGGTGAGAGGGGCATCCGTCTGGATGTTTAGAATAATCAAGATGAAGTGTAAATCACTTTGTAAATAATGGCCCCGCCCACTTTCCAGTGAAAACAAAGAGCTGGCGCCTCAAAGCTGCTGTGGGCGTCAAACAATACAAAACAAAACAGATTTTCTTTACCTTCAAACCTCTGAATCTGATTTGACCCCCAGTCACATGACGGCAAAGGTGTTCACCCAAAAAGGGGCGGGGCCATGACGTACAGGTTAACAGTGGGTTGGTGTCATGTAAACAGCAAAAGCCCTTTCATTGTCTCACCCTGTGTGTGTGTGTGTGTGTGTGTGTGTGTGTGTGTGTGTGTGTGTGTGTGTGTGTGTGTGTGTGTGTGTGTGTGTGTGTGTGTGTGTGTGTGTGTGTGTGTGTGTGTGTGTGTGTGTGTGTGTGTGTGTGTGTGTGTGTGTGTGTGTGTGTGTGTGTGTGTGTGTGTGTGTGTGTGTGTGTGTGTGTGTGTGTGTGTAGCTGTGCAGGGGAACAATGAAGTGTCGATGTGGGACATGGAGACGGGGGATCGTAAGTTCACCCTGTGGGCGAGCTCTGCTCCTCCACTGTCTGAGATGCAGGTAGGTGTGTGTGTGTGTGTGTGTGTGTGTGTGTGTGTGTGTGTGTTATTTGACTAAATGGATGTCAGTAGGAAAGAGAGTCCTCCTCAGGTTATCGATGGACACTTTCTAAAACATCAGCAGCTGAACATAGAGGAGCGTTTGGCTGCTAACGACATTTAGCTCAGGAGTAATAATAATGATATAAATAATGTAAATAACAATAAAGATTAAATAATAAAATAATAACAATAAGGATAATAATATAGATAAATAATTAAAAAAAATATAAAAAAATGTGTATTTAATGTATTCACACTGTGTGTGTGTGTGCGTGTGCGTGTGCGTGTGTGTGTGTGTGTGTGTGTGTGTGTGTGTGTGTGTGCGTGTGCGTGTGTGTGTGTCAGCCCTCTCCTCACAGTGTGCATGGGATCTACTGCAGCCCTGCTGATGGAAACCCTCTGCTGCTGACGGCTGGATCTGACATGAGGATCAGGTACAACAACAACAACAACGCTTTCACGCAACATAAAACTCTTTAAATCAAACAAACGCTCAAACTAAATGTTCCCAACAATGTTTTATAAAAACCACTGAGGTCGACTAAAGCCCAGTAAACTCTCTCTACGTGTGTATCTGGTCTAAAATGTCATGTGTGTGCGTCACTCTTTAATGTGTCCTGGTCTCCCAGCTGTGTGCGTCACTCTTTAGTGTCCCCTGGTCTCCCAGCTGTTTGCGTCACTCTTTAGTGTCCCCTGGTCTCCCAGCTGTGTGCGTCACTCTTTAATGTGTCCTGGTCTCCCAGCTGTGTGCGTCACTCTTTAGTGTCCCCTGGTCTCCCAGCTGTTTGCGTCACTCTTTAGTGTCCCCTGGTCTCCCAGCTGTGTGCGTCACTCTTTAATGTGTCCTGGCCTCCCAGCTGTGTGCGTCACTCTTTAGTGTCCCCTGGTCTCCCAGCTGTTTGCGTCACTCTTTAGTGTCCCCTGGTCTCCCAGCTGTTTGCGTCACTCTTTAGTGTCCCCTGGTCTCCCAGCTGTGTGCGTCACTCTTTTGTGTCCCCTGGTCTCCCAGCTGTGTGCGTCACTCTTTAGTGTCCCCTGGTCTCCCAGCTGTGTGCGTCACTCTTTAGTGTCCCCTGATCTCCCAGCTGTGTGCGTCACTCTTTAGTGTCCCCTGGTCTCCCAGCTGTGTGCGTCACTCTTTAGTGTCCCCTGGTCTCCAGCTGTGGGCGTCACTCTTTAGTGTCCCCTGGTCTCCAGCTGTGTGCGTCACTCTTTAGTGTCCCCTGCTCTCCGTTGTGTTCTGAGCTTCTTGCAGCATGTCTCCTCAAGTTGCTGAATGTTCTCTAAATGCTGCATGTGTTGCTGGAGATGTTTCTTCTTGTGGAACATTTGTGTTTTTATATCTGAATCCTTTCTGAAGCTGCAGCGCGTTTCTCATGATGGAAGAGTTTTTCCATTGAAGGCTGACTATAACAAATAATTCAGTCCACAGTCATTTATTTAAGGTGTTGAAAAGATGCTATGCAGTCACATGGGCAGCAGCAGTCTTTTTAATCCCATAGCGTGTGAGATGCAGGAACACACAGACCCTCTGAGGTGTGGTTTCTCTACTCTGCAGCATCTATGTTGTGACGAACAAACAACTTGTTACAAGCTGGCTCTGTTTGTAACAAAAGGACAACAGTTCCACACCGGAGTTTCCCAAAACAAGTATTTATTTACGCAGTGGTTACAACCAACAATCAAACCCTCAGAGGAGCGGTGTCCTGGTGCACCGAGCAGGGCAGCCGAGAGAGAGCCTGTTCTGAGGCCTCTTCAATAGTGGAACCAGGTGCCACAGGTGGGTCTCATCACTGCTGATCACAAGGAAACACACAGGTTACCACAGCACCACCTGGTGGACAACCACAGGGCTGTCACAAACTAAACACACATGTAAACAATCGGTGTGTGTGTGTTAAGACATCTGCTGCTCCTCACAGATAACACGGGACGAGCAATACAATCTGAGCAATACAAAAACAACAACTACTGGGAGTTTATTTGGGAGTAAACTAATATAAACAGACGCTGCTTCGAACAGACCGCAGATACACGACTGAGGATCGTCTGTGTGTTGTTCAGAAATGAAAAAGGCAGCGGTATGACGGACACTAAAATAATATGGAGTCAAAACTACAGTACAAATGAGACGACTAAACGTTATCAAGCCCAACATTAGCCTCCTTTAGCTTAGCGGTGGTGACGTGAAGTCATGTGACCGTGCTGTAGTTCCTTTATAGCCCAACATTAGCCGCCTTTAGCTTAGCGGTGGTGACGTGAAGTCATGTGACCGTGCTGTAGTTCCTTTATAGCCCAGCATTAGCCACCTTTAGCTTAGCGGTGGTGACGTGAAGTCATGTGACCGTGCTGTAGTTCCTTTATAGCCCAACATTAGCTGCCTTTAGCTTAGCGGTGGTGACGTGAAGTCATGTGACCGTGCTGTAGTTCCTTTATAGCCCAGCATTAGCCACCTTTAGCTTAGCAGTGGTGACGTGAAGTCATGTGACCGTGCTGTAGTTCCTTTATAGCCCAACATTAGCCACCTTTAGCTTAGCAGTGGTGACGTGAAGTCATGTGACCGTGCTGTAGTTCCTTTATAGCCCAACATTAGCCACCTTTAGCTTAGCAGTGGTGACGTGAAGTCATGTGACCGTGCTGTAGTTCCTTTATAGCCCAACATTAGCCACCTTTAGCTTAGTGGTGGTGACGTGAAGTCATGTGACCGTGCTGTAGTTCCTTTCTAGCCCAACATTAGCCTCCTTTAGCTTAGTGGTGGTGACGTGAAGTCATGTGACCGTGCTGTAGTTCCTTTATAGCCCAACATTAGCCACCTTTAGCTTAGCAGTGGTGACGTGAAGTCATGTGACCGTGCTGTAGTTCCTTTCTAGCCCAACATTAGCCACCTTTAGCTTAGCGCTGGTGTCATGAAGTCATGTGACCGTGCTGTAGTTCCTTTAAATAATGATAATAACTTATATAAATGATAACGTGTGTGTGTGTGTGTGTGTGTGTGTGCAGGTTCTGGGACCTGGTGTACCCTGAGAGGTCGTACATCGTGGCGGGGGGGGCCAACGACTCCCTGCACTGTCCCTCTGTGCTGTACAGCAGGAAGATCATCGAGGGCACCGAGGTGGTTCAGGTGAGCGCACACACACACACACATATCAGAAGTGGTTGTGTTCATTTCTTCATGGACGCCTTGCCACGTCAAACAGACGGAAGAAAAGACGGACAGACTCACACACACACACACTTTGTCACACTTGCGCTCCTATTGGCTAATGCTCCAATACATTTATTAGTTTATATTTATTTAATTATTATTATTATTTTCTCTTCAGGAGATCCACAGTAAGCAGAAGAGCGGCGTGTTGGAGGACACCCCCCGCCGCGGACCAGACTCACTTCCTGTTGGTCACCATGACATCGTGACGGACATCGCCACCTTCCAGACCACGCAGGGCTTCATCGTCACCGCCTCCAGGGACGGCATCGTCAAAGTGTGGAAGTGACACACACACACACACACACACACACACACACACACACACACACACACACACACACACACACACCGGATACGTGTCAGTGGACGCCAACATTAGCTCGTTATGATCTGAATGAATTTCCTCCCGTTGCAGCGTCTCTCTTCTCATTGGCTGCTGCTGATGCTGTTTATAACTTCACCCAATCACGTCTCTGCCTCGCTTTATGCATTAGTGCTCTATAAATGCTTAATTTGACACTCTTTAAATGACACACAGTGAAACACAAAGGATCACAATCAGGAAGCTTTAGTCAATTAAGAACATTATTTAGAGACAAGGACATCAAATGAAAGGAGGTGTCAGTGCCGTACTGATAGGCTGCAGATAAAGATTAGGTTGTATAGTTAGTATTATTGTTTACCTACTTGTTGTCCTTCATAAACAACACAATCCCTTCAGCCAGGCACCATAAACACATTTCTTTAGATCCATATTGGATATTCAAAAGCAAATCCTTGGTGTCAGCACGATAGTGATATTCATCGAGCACAAACATGACATCGTTTTGGGCTAAAGAGTGGGCGTTTGACCCGAACAGATCCACAGTGGGACACTTTGTCTCGTTAACAACAAATCCACTTTAAAGCGTTCAGACGTGACCCCTTTAATAACCCCTCGTTGTGTACATATACGTTATTTTAAATCTTGAGTAATATAAAGTTTGATTTGTACAAATATCCCATGATGCATTGTGTTGCTGCATCTCAATGTGTGTCCATCTGTTGAATAAAACATCTGATATCATTTCTCCTCGTGTTTCTGATCGTTTCCCTCAGAAGGATTAGCGAGCTGTCTGTATCTGTAGTATCTGTAGCAGAGGTGTGGACTCGAGTCACATGACTTGGTCTCGAGTCACATGACTTGGACTCGAGTCACGTGACTTGGACTCGAGTCACGTGACTTGGACTCGAGTCACGTGACTTGGACTCGAGTCACGTGACTTGGATTCGAGTCACGTGACTTGGACTCGAGTCACGTGACTTGGACTCGAGTCACGTGACTTGGTCTCGAGTCACTTGACTTGGTCTCGAGTCACGTGACTTGGACTCGAGTCACGTGACTTGGACTCGAGTCACGTGACTTGGACTCGAGTCACGTGACTTGGACTCGAGTCACGTGACTTGGACTCGAGTCACGTGACTTGGACTCGAGTCACGTGACTTGGTCTCGAGTCACTTGACTTGGTCTCGAGTCACATGACTTGGTCTCGAGTCACATGACTTGGACTCGAGTCACATGACTTGGTCCCACCTCTGATATGTAATGTCTGTATGTGTTTTATCATCTGTGTATTTATGTTTGAAGACCCTCGCTACATGCTATATTTCAGGGGGCTACCCTTCAATACATGTTCAAATCCAGCTTAAGGTCTTCATCATTTAAAAACACAACATTTAAATCCTAAAATGACAGAATCACGATGTCCAGCTCACTTCCTGTTTGTCTCTCAGCAGCTGATCAGTTATTTAAAGAAACACGTGGAGCTCGTTTACATAAAAACACTTTATTGTATTTTCTGAAGCGACCCTTTCAAACACGTTTCTCCATCGGACCGGCGGCTGATGGAGAGAGCACCTGATGTGAAGAACAGTCTGGCAGCTCTACCCTAAAACTCTATTGCAAAATGGTGAAGGTTTAACATAAAACAAGGAAATAACTTCCTGCTCACTCAGAAGCACTTTGCTTTTTGGGAACGTTTAAACTTTCCCTGAAGGTGTTTTTAGTTTCCTTTAAAAGTCCCACAACAACATTTCTGAAGTCATTCGTTAAGTCTCTCTGGTGTTTCCTCAGGTGTGATATTCTGTGATCTCCTCCTCTTCTTCCTCCTCCTCGTCCTCCTCACCGGCTCTTCGTCAGGCAGAGGTTCTCGCACTCGTCCTGTGTGGTGAAGCGGTTTTTGTTTCCTCCGCAGCCTCCGAACCAGAATCGCGAACACTCGCTCTGCTCCGAGTCGAAGAACCACATCATGGTGTAGTTACTGCAGATACCCACGTCCTGCGGCTGGAAACAGCTTTCTGCAGGGGGACACATTACAGCGTTACACTCAGCAGGGGGACACGGTACAGCGTTACACTCAGGAGGGGGACACATTACAGAATTAAACTCAGGAGGGGGACACATTACAGCGTTACACTCAGGAGGGGGACACATTACAGCGTTACACTCATGAGGTGGACACGTTACAGCGTTACACTCAGGAGGGGGACACGGTACAGCGTTACACTCTACTGTCTGCAGGGGACACATTACAGCATTACACTCAGAAGGGGGACACGTTACAGCATTACACTCAGGAGGGGGACACGTTACAGCGTTACACTCAGCAGGGGGACACATTGCAGGGGGACACGGTACAGTGTTACACTCAGCAGGGGGACATGGTACAGTGTTACACTCTACTGTCTGCAGGGGACACATTACAGCGTTACTCTCTACTGTCTGCAGGGGGACACATTAAAGCGCTACACTCTGCATGGGACACATTACAGCGTTACACTCAGGAGGGGGACACGTTACAGGGTTACACTCTACTGTCTGCAGGGGACACATTACAGCGTTACACTCTGTCTGCAGGGGGACACATTACAGCGTTAGACTCTGCAGGGGGACACATTAAAGCGCTACACTCTGTCTGCATGGGACACATTACAGCGTTACACTCAGGAGGGGGACACATTACAGCGTTACACTCAGGAGGGGGACACGTTACAGCGTTACACTCAGGAGGGGGACACATTACAGCGTTACACTCAGGAGGGGGACACATTACAGCGTTACACTCAGGAGGGGGACACGTTACAGCGTTACACATATTTTCATATGTAATTAAAATCGAAAAACACTTGAAGGCCGATGGTTCTTTAAAACGTTTAAAAAAGAAAGAAAAGTTTTTACCTTTGGAGCCGAAACTGGCCAACTCCGGCTGAGGGAGGATGTTCGGATCTGTGAGAGAACACACACACACACACACACACACACACACACACACACACACACACACACACACACACACACACACACACACACACACACACATCATCACACAGTGAGTATAATCTGTGTTTGCAGCCTCTAAATGCTGCACGTATAGACCGTTACCTCAAGCTCCTGAGCCAGGCTCTGATTATTGAGGAAAGCACTTCTATAACCCACTGCTGGAGTGGACACATGTGCCTGACATATATTCATATCTTCCTACAGGTTTGATCCCCCTCTACAGTATTTACACATTTATCTCATTCTTGCAATCTACCCGCACCAATATTTCTGTTGCAGCTTTTCTATGTGTGTCTTAAATGTGTTGCTTGATGCGTTGTTGGGGGACGAGGACTTGTGCCGTTGTGCAAATGAAGATAAAGCTGATTATTCAGTTGCCTTCTTCCATGTAAAGTGTCCCTTTGATTGAGATCCAGGAGCAGAGAGCAGAACAACGTGTTTCAGACGAGGCGTTGTCAAACATCTTGTCAATACAAAACACATGTAAGTCAGTTTGTCAAAAAGCCATCAAAGAAGTTGTTGAAAAGTCATGGTGTAATAATTAAAAGCCATTATAAGTGATTGTCTGTCATGAAGAGAGGTGGTCCACTCACACACTGTCAGAAGTACTATGTAAAAAGAGTCCTCAAAGAAGTTGTTACAAATCATAAAAAGCAGTAAAGAATGTAAGTTTTCTTAATTAAAGGTCAAAAGGTCAAAGTGTAATATGTCGAAAGAATCTTAAAAAGTCCATAAAATAGGTCAAAAATGTTTATAAAAAGACAAGAAAGGTTATTGTATGTCAACAACTCAAAGTACAGTAAGAAGAAAAAACGTAGGTCCAACAACAAAGTCATAGTATATGTACTCTGAATAACAATATGATGCATGAGGCGTTCCACACACGCTGTCAGCAGGACTTACGCTGGCCACACGTCCGCAAACACTCATGCTCCGAGCTAAAGCGGTTAGCGTTACCGTGGCAACCGCCGTACCAGAAGGGAGCGCATGCAGCGAGCCGCGGGTCAAAGAACCAGCGCCGGACTGAGTCCTCACACTGAGAGCCAGCGTCAGCCTGCAGCCGACACCGGGCTGCAAGAAACACACACATTCAACACACACACACACAACATCCTGCACGACACATGCAGCCGTGCACGCTTTAAATGACTCTTAAAGGTCTCCTATAATATATTTGAACAATATATTATAGGGCCAAATATATACAAAACATGTCTCTGAAGTGTTTTGCTCAAAATACCAAACAGACCATTGCAGCGTCCCATAATCCCCTCTGTTTCAGCCCTGTTTCAAAAGTGCTGATTCTGGGTCTGGCCCTTTAAATGTAACCCGAGCTGCTGTGACCACGCCTCTTTGGAGCTGCTGAGGCCACGCCCCTTTGGAGCTGCTTCTGGTCACGCCCGCCCACATTTAAAATATTACATCATGAAGCAGCAAATCTGGATCAGCTCCGTTGTTCCCCCGTTTTTAGGGGCGTGACCAGCAGCAGCTCCAAAGGGGCGTGACCAGAAGCAGCTCCAAAAGGGCGTGGCCATCAGCAGCTCCAAATGGGCGTGGCCATCAGCTCCAAAGGGGCGTGGCCAGTAGCAGCTCCAAAGGGGCGTGACCAGCAGCTCCAAATGGGCGTGGTCATCAGCAGCTCCAAAGGGGCGTGGCCAGCAGCAGCACGGTTACATTTAAAGCTACGGACCCAGAATCAGCACTTTCGTAACAGGGCTGAAATAGAGGGGTTTGAGGCTACAATGGGTGGTCCGTTTGGTATTTTGAGCAAAACACTTCAGAGACATGTTTTGTATAGATATGGCCCTATAATATATTGTTCAAATCTAGCATAGGTGACCTTTTAAGGTTAATATTGGATCTTATAAATCTTAACATGCTGCTGCAGGAGAACACATGCAGATAAAAACAACAACACAAACAGGGTTAGTCCACAGTGTTGGATATGACAAAGAAAGTGTTAAGAAGTAGAACCTCTGAGATGAAGAAGAGAGGCGTGCAGTGTGCGCACTTCATTCAGACGTATTGAACATGCAATCAGAAAATCTGTTAGAAACTAAACTGCAGGTTTGAGGCGTCGGGGTTTTAGTTGAATGAACTGACCGGGAACTTTTGAGTCCTTTGTGATGGTTCATAAGTACTTTATTATAATGCGGTATATATAGGCATTAGGGCTGAACGATATATCGTGTCATGGCGATAACGTGCGATTTTATTCAAAAAAATTATAATTTTTTTTTTCCATTTTTTTAGGACGTGCGATATTAAGTAGGTAATTAACTCAAACACGTCATGTTACAATTATTTTGCTGCTTGCTACAAAAGGAAAACTTGCGTGGCTCTCGTGTCAGGGGTACTTGAGTGAGTGACATGCAGGCTCTGCATGCACAGCAAGCCACCAATCACAATCACTCTTGATCAGATCACAGCAGGCCCCGCCCCGCTAGTTAAATGAGCGAGGCACAGGAGGACAATACCGGGGAGAATGAAGATTTACTTCCAAAAAGAAAAGCAACATCTGCCATCTGGAACTATTTTGGATCCAAAAAGGTTCTTCTCGTCTTCACAGATGAACCCCCTTATTTGAGGGTAAGCAACATCCATTATGATGACATGTTAGATCATGACTTAAGGTATGATGAGTCTACCAGTTAAGATCCAGACGTCCGAGACTAAAATCCTTCATCCGGTTAAATATAGTTAAAAAAAACGCAATATATATCGCAGGGGGAAAAATATCACAATGTCAGTTTTTTTCAATATCGTGCAGCCTTACTCTGGCAAGGCATCAGGGCTGAGTATTTTTATAATATGATGCAGTAATTATGTTTCATAAAAACTGGCGTATGTCTAATAATAATTTCTAAAAGTGTCGAAAGTATATTATGTCATAAAAAAGTATTAAAAGTCATAGTTTAGTATGTCAAGAAAACACATAAGTAAATATTGTATATTATGTAGAAAAAATCCTATCAATTCATATTAAAGTGCTAAAAATGTTTTTTTTATCAGTATTGTATGTTTAAAAAAAGTCAAGAAAGGCAAAAACAGTGATTAAAACATGTCATATGTCAAATAAGTCGTAAAAACTCAAAAAAGTCATGAGAAAGGTCACAAAGTATTATGTCAGTAAAGTCATGAAGTGTGTGTGTGTGTGTGTGTGTGTGTGTGTGTGTGTGTGTGTGTGTGTGTGTGTGTGTGTGTGTGTGTGTGTGTGTGTGTGTGTGTGTGTGTGTGTGTGTGTGTGTGTGTGTGTGTGTGTGTGTGTGTGTGTGTGTGTGTGTGTGTGTGTGTGTGTGTGTGTGTGTGTGTGTGTGTGTGTGTGTGTGTGTGTGTGTGTGTGTGTTACCGTTGGACAGTGAGATGAGTCTCTGTCCGTCTCGTCTCAGCATCAGGGAGTCGGTGATGTCCAGCTGTCCTCCCGTCTGCTCCTGAAACCCACCCTGGACCCCCCTCTGGGCCCCACCCTGGACGCCCCCCTGGGCCCCCCACTGCTCCTCCGCCTGCACCTCCTCCCTAAACTCCTCCACCTCGGCCGGCCTGCAAACACAGAGTCAAAGAGTCATGAAAAAGTCAAAAAATCGTAGAAAAGTATGCAACCTTTTTTTTTTTAAATAGTCATTAAAAGTTCTAAAAAAAAGTAAAGAATGTCAAAAAGTCACAGAATATTATATCAAAAAAGTCTTTGAAAAAAGTCATAGTATAATATGTGGAAAAAGTTAAAATATCGTAAATTACTAGGTTCAGAAAGTCATAAAAAGTCAGTCAAGTTGGTCAATTTAAAGTCATCGTAAAGTACAGTATGTTTAAATACAAATAATTTAAAGTCATAGTATGTTTAAAAAATTCATTTAAATGAATAATATGTCCAGAAATCAGAGTAAGTCAAACATATACTTGAAAGTCATCAAAAGTCCAAACAGTCAAATGTTTCATCGTGATCACGTGATCCTGCAGTTTCATTTACCCGTGGACGAAGGTCTGTCCTCCGCCCGCCTCCTTCAGCTGCTTACAGGTCCGAGTTAAAGAGGGGGGGGGATACGTGTACACCCCCTCTGAAACACACACACACACACACTGATCAGATACTTCTTTACAGAAAGTTCAATAGCAATAAAAAGACATTTCAGTTTTTTTGAGTTCTGGTCGGTGATTTGAAGGTGGGGGGGGGGGGCAGTCTCTGATGTGTTGTGGGAGGGGGATCCGTGGGGGGGGGGGCAGTCTCTTATGTGTTGTGGGAGGGGGATCCACGGGGGGGGGGGGGTAGCAAATTAAAAGTGTGTGTTCATAACGTCATACAATATGATCAAGCTCAAGTCCCCTAAACGTACCATGTTACCTTGATTCATTTGTTTATTCTTTTCTCCCCTTAATTGTTATTATTTATGACTGTGTGTTGTTGTTGTTGTTGCTTTTTGTCTGCTGTGTTTAGTGTTTTGATCTCGTCAATTATTTCAGTATTGGTTTTGCACGATGACCAGTACGTGCACGCTGGGCGTACGACTAATGTCTCATTTTCGATGCAGCAAGATTGTAAGACATAAAGTATGTACATGTTGCAGTTTGTTCTTAAGATGTTCAAAAAAAGTAAAACAAGTGTGTGTTCCTATACTGCTGAGAGCGGAGAGGAAGACCCTGAAGAAGTGCTGGGTGTAGAGTGTGTGTAGAGTGTGTGTTCCTATACTGCTGAGAGCGGAGAGGAAGACCCTGAAGAAGCGCTGGGTGTAGAGAGTGTGTGTGTGTGTGTAGAGTGTGTGTTCCTATACTGCTGAGAGCGGAGAGGAAGACCCTGAAGAAGCGCTGGGTGTAGAGAGTGTGTAGAGTGTGTGTAGAGTGTGTGTTCCTATACTGCTGAGAGCGGAGAGGAAGACCCTGAAGAAGCGCTGGGTGTAGAGAGTGTGTGTGTGTGTGTAGAGTGTGTGTTCCTATACTGCTGAGAGCGGAGAGGAAGACCCTGAAGAAGCGCTGGGTGTAGAGAGTGTGTGTGTGTAGTGTAGAGTGTGTGTTCCTATACTGCTGAGAGCGGAGAGGAAGACCCCGAAGAAGCGCTGGGTGTAGAGAGTGTGTAGAGTGTGTGTTCCTATACTGCGGAGAGCGGAGAGGAAGACCCTGAAGAAGCGCTGGGTGTAGAGAGTGTGTAGAGTGTGTGTAGAATGTATGTGTGTAGTGTAGACTGTGGAGAGTGTGTGTAGAGTGTGTGTGTGTGTGTGTGTGTAGTGTAGACTGTGGAGAGTGTGTGTAGAGTGTGTGTGTGTAGTGTAGACTGTGGAGAGTGTGTGTGTGTGTAGTGTAGACTGTGGAGAGTGTGTAGAGTGTGTGTGTGTAGTGTAGACTGTGGAGAGTGTGTGTGTGTGTGTAGTGTAGACTGTGGAGAGTGTGTAGAGTGTGTGTGTGTAGTGTAGACTGTGGAGAGTGTGTAGAGTGTGTGTGTGTAGTGTAGACTGTGGAGTCCCCTGATCAGCGCAAAAACTATTTGTTATGGAAGAAATGCCTAAAGAGGTAAAGCTCAGCGCTGCACCTTCAGAGTCTGATTTATTAAAACAACAACATGAGAAACACTTAAATGCTACATTTCAAATGTTTAGAATCCATCACTAAATTCATGGCAAACCAATTTTAACATCATAAAACTACAGTGAGACGACATTAGTTACATTGAACTGATCTTTTTAATAAGTTATACTTACAGTGTAGTGAAACATGGGCTCGTGCTTCACTGAGGATCTTTGTCATTCTCAGTGACAGGAAGGCAAACTGCAGCTATTACACTTCACATTTTGAAATATGTGAAACTCTGTTAATATAAAACCCACACTGCTCAAACTTCCTTACTTTTCCTAAAGTTGGTATATCTATTTATTTATTTATTTTGAGGCGTGTGGAATGAAGAGAAAAAAGATATGAGCATTTTATGAGCATGGGATTTTGACCCCTCCTATAAACATATGCATAATGCTGCGCTATACTTTGCGGCCACACGCCGTTGCCAAGCAACGCGTATTGTTTAGGTCCTTTGATAAGCAGGCAGTCATATCATTAACTAGAACTAGCTAGATCTGATAGATTTGGACATAAACGCGAGTGAAGTCTAACCGGACGCGAGAGAGAGATCAGATCAGCTGCTGCTGACGGAGAACACGCAGCTCTGCATGATCACAGCTCCCCCGCTGTGACGGACCGTTGAGTGGAGCAAAATGAAATACACTAACAGTTAGACCTAACACACTTAGCTAGTTTATCTACTCTGGAACTAGCTAAACTAGTTATACATATATTTATTCTTTACTGTCGGGTCACTCATTACAGGTTCAACGAGCTGCACGAGACTCACGGGCTGTCAGGAGAGGGAGAGGAAAAGAGAGCACCCCGTTTATTGTTCCCATTTTATTATCCAGAGTTTCTGTAAACCTTTGAATAAAGTAGTTAATCTACTATTAGTAGTTTGTTTAAATGCATTACTTATGTTTGTTTCTTTCTCATTAACATAAAATAAATCTCACGTACCCCCTGCAGTACTCCAGCGTACCCCTAGGGGTCCGCCTACCCCCATTTGAGAACCACTGGTGTAGAGTGTGTGGATAGTGTGTGTAGAGTGTGTGTAGTGTGTAGAGTGTGTGTAGAGCGTAGAGTGTGTGTAGAGTGTGTGTAGAGCGTAGAGTGTGTGTAGAGCGTAGAGTGTGTGTAGAGTGTGTGTATAGTGTGTGTAGAGTGTGTGTAGTGTGTAGAGTGTGCGTAGTGTGTAGAGTGTGTGTAGAGCGTAGAGTGTGTGTAGAGTGTGTGTAGAGCGTAGAGTGTGTGTAGAGCGTAGAGTGTGTGTAGAGTGTGTGTAGAGCGTAGAGTGTGTGTAGAGCGTAGAGTGTGTGTAGAGTGTAGAGTGTGTGTAGAGCGTAGAGTGTAGAGTGTGTGTAGAGCGTAGAGTGTGTGTATAGTGTGTGTAGAGTGTGTGTAGTGTGTAGAGTGTGCGTAGTGTGTAGAGTGTGTGTAGAGCGTAGAGTGTGTGTAGAGTGTGTGTAGAGCGTAGAGTGTGTGTAGAGCGTAGAGTGTGTGTAGAGTGTGTGTAGAGCGTAGAGTGTGTGTAGAGCGTAGAGTGTGTGTAGAGCGTAGAGTGTGTGTAGAGCGTAGAGTGTGTGTAGTGTGTAGAGTGTGTGTAGAGTGTAGAGTGTGTGTAGAGCGTAGAGTGTGTGTAGTGTGTAGAGTGTGTAGAGTGTGTGTAGAGTGTGTGTAGAGCGTAGAGTGTGTGTAGAGCGTAGAGTGTGTGTAGAGCGTAGAGTGTGTGTAGAGTGTAGAGTGTAGAGTGTGTGTAGAGCGTAGAGTGTGTGTAGAGCGTAGAGTGTGTGTAGAGCGTAGAGTGTAGAGTGTGTGTAGAGCGTAGAGTGTAGAGTGTGTGTAGAGCGTAGAGTGTGTGTAGAGCGTAGAGTGTGTGTAGAGCGTAGAGTGTGTGTAGTGTGTAGAGTGTGTGTAGAGTGTAGAGTGTGTGTAGAGCGTAGAGTGTGTGTAGTGTGTAGAGTGTGTAGAGTGTGTGTAGAGTGTGTGTAGAGCGTAGAGTGTGTGTAGAGCGTAGAGTGTGTGTAGAGCGTAGAGTGTGTGTAGAGCGTAGAGTGTGTGTAGAGCGTAGAGTGTGTGTAGAGGGTAGAGTGTGTGTAGAGCGTAGAGTGTGTGTAGTGTGTAGAGTGTGTAGAGTGTGTGTAGAGCGTAGAGTGTGTGTAGAGCGTAGAGTGAGTGTAGAGTGTAGAGTGTGTGTAGTGTGTAGAGTGTGTGTAGAGTGTGTGTAGTGTGTAGAGTGTGTGTAGTGTGTAGAGTGTGTGTAGAGTGTAGAGTGTGTGTAGAGTGTGTGTAGAGTGTGTGTAGAGTGTGTGTAGAGTGTGTGTAGAGCGTAGAGTGTGTGTTCTCACTGCTGAGCGCGGAGAGGAAGACCCTGAAGAAGCGCTGGGTGTAGCTCTGCTCCTCGGCCTTCAGTCGGTCCAGGTGGATGAGGTGCTGCAGGAGTGGCCCCCCCGCCACCTCCTCCACCTGCCTGCGGTCGTAGCGCTCGCCCACCGTCACCACGAACTGCGCCACCCCCTCACACTGGGCCTTCTGGGAGACGTAGCTGAGCTGGGCCCGGTCCTGGGGGGCCGTGCTGGTTCCCACCAGGGTCAGCACTACCCTCCTCCTGCGGGGCTGCGTTGCCTTCAGGAGCAGCTCCGTCAGGGCCATGTCCAGAGTGACGCCCAGCGCCGAGGAGCCGCCCTGCATCCACAGTGAAGGAAAGAAGAACCATTATTTTAAATCTTTAGCCAGATAGCAGCTCTGCCACTTTGATCTCAAATCAAATTATGAAAACAAATCGAGTGATCAGCGGAGAACTGGCGTCCCGGGTTGGTCAAGCCCAGCAAGGTCAGCCCACTCCTGTACATGGTCCTAACTCTCTTGTTGTCCTAGACTTGTCCCACTCGGATGTCCTCCAGTGGGCCCATTTACCCGCCTGACGGTCTGTGCCCAGAACAAGACCTCAACCAAACCTCCTTCTGGTCCTTTGCCCATTCCTAGCCGTCCGTGGTCTCACATTTCCTTGGACTTCGTCACCGGCGTTCCACCATCCAATGGAAACACAGTCATCCTTGCAATAATTGAAAGGTTCTCCAAGAGTGCTCAGTTCATTCCCCTCCCTAAACTCCCATCCTCCAGGGAGACAGCGGACCTTCTGGTTAATCAAGTGTTCCGTTTGCATGGCATCCCCTCAGATATCGTTTCCGACAGAGGTCCCCAATTCACATCACATGTATGGAGATCCATTTGTGCGGCATTCAATATCAATGCCAGTCTTCCCTCAGGATATCACCCACAGACCAACGGCCAATCATGAGATGGAGTCAGCGCTGCGCTGTGTGACCTCCTCTCACCAATCCTCTTGGAGTGCCCAACTCCCTTGGGTGGATTATGCCCACAACACCCTCACCAATGCCTTTACAGGTATATCTCCCTTTGAGTGTGCCAATGGTTATCTTCCCCGTCAAGGAAGTCAAGGTGACAGTTCCCTCTGTCCAGGACCATCTGCGCTGCGCCGCCCTCATTCCTGCCTCCCAGGCCAATCGTCACCGTGCCCCAGCCCCAGTCGACACCCCAGGCCAGAAGGTATGGCTTTCTTCCAACGACCTACCTCTAAGGGTAGAGTCAAGGAAGCTGGCACCCCGGGTCATTGGTCCTTTCAAGGTTTACCATGTCATAAACCCATCTACTGTACGGTTACTACTCCCACCCTCTCAGGATTCAACCCACTTGTCATGTTTCTCAGCTCAAACCTGTCTGCTCCAGTCCCCTGTCTCCTCCTATGGTAGCTCCTCCGCCTCCACGGATCAACGATCATCCTGTTTATTGTCCGGCGCCTCCTGGATGTCCGCCGCTGGGGCCGCGGGTTTCAGTACCTCGTGGACTGGGAGGGATATGCTACGGAGGAGCGTTGCTGGCTGCATCGTCCTCAGATTCTCAATCCCATCCTCATACGGGATTTCCAAGCCTCCAACCCGGCAGGACCCGCTTGGGCGCCGGGAGGCGCCGATAGAGGGGGGGTACTGTTACATTACTTTTTTTACTCTATGCCCTGGCTGATCATTGCCACTCTTCGAGTGGTTCTCCCTGTCTGAGTGTCTGCAGGTGTGCTGGAGCCAGAGCAGCCCCCCACCAGCTGAAGCCTTTAAAGACTCATCCACGCTGCCAGATGGTAGAAGCTGCTCCTCAGCGTATACATCAAGCCAGGTAATATTAGAGATTCCATTGATCCTGTTCTGTCTGTGTTCCCCTGCAGTCCTGCCTGCTCTGCTCCAGCCCCTGTAGACCGCTCAGACCCACAACCTCTGACTGGATTCCCTCCCATACGGCTTCCCTTCACACCCCGGACCCCCCATCTCAGCTCTGATTAACCCAGCTTTTCCCCCCCAGAAAATAAACCTTTTTCCAAATGCTACTGTCAGTGTCTGCACCTGGGTCTGCCTGTTCTGCTGCCTAACATGTACCACTTTATTCTCCTAACATAGTATTGGTATCAGGGACGGTGTACCTGCTGCGTCATGTTCATCAGGTGCCTCTTCATCTGGCCGGAGGTCTGGAAGGTCCCGAACCCAAACTCCACCTTGGGGGCCCGGAAGCCGCTCTGCTGGACGAGGGCCACCCGGGCCCCTGATCCGGGCCTGCGGGGGGTGGGGCTCACGGCCAGCTGTTCCACCACGGAGCCCAGCAGCTGCTGCATGCCGGCGTACTCGTCAGCCTGCACCTCCCTGGAGCTGTCCAGAACCAGAACCAGGTCCACATCCGCCTCCTGAGGCGCCAGCGGGTCCAGGATGAAGGAGCACTGCTGCGAGCGCTGGCACGGGTCTGAGGGAACACCACAGGCAACATTACTCTCATCAGGAAATCGGATACGGGTTAATCTGAGTAAATATACCCTTTGACCCTGTCCTCACAATCTACAGAAAAGGCCATCATGCTAAAGTAATACAAAACTGGACGGACTCCTTTATTTACTTCTGGAACATGGTGACATCACTCTGGAACACTGACGCTCCTATTGGCTAGCGCTCCAATACATTGTATGTGGGACATCTCTAAGAGGTTGACCAATCACAACAGAGCCGGCCAGCTTAACATCAGCAGGAGAGGACTCTTTAAAGTAGAGACACTACATACTGATATACACCTGAACATCAGCAGGAGAGGACTCTTTAAAGTAGAGACACTACATACTGATATACACCTGAACATCAGCAGGAGAGGACTCTTTAAAGTAGAGACACTACATACTGATATACACCTGAACATCAGCAGGAGAGGACTCTTTAAAGTAGAGACACTACATACTGATATACACCTGAACATCAGCAGGAGAGGACTCTTTAAAGTAGAGACACTACATACTGATATACACCTGAACATCAGCAGGAGAGGACTCTTTAAAGTAGAGACACTACATACTGATATACACCTGAACATCAGCAGGAGAGGACTCTTTAAAGTAGAGATACTACATACTGATATACACCTGAACATCAGCAGGAGAGGACTCTTTAAAGTAGAGACACTACATACTGATATACACCTGAACATCAGCAGGAGAGGACTCTTTAAAGTAGAGACACTACATACTGATATACACCTGAACATCAGCAGGAGAGGACTCTTTAAAGTAGAGACACTACATACTGATATACACCTGAACATCAGCAGGAGAGGACTCTTTAAAGTAGAGACACTACATACTGATATACACCTAAACATCAGCAGGAGAGGACTCTTTAAAGTAGAGACACTACATACTGATATACACCTGAACATCAGCAGGAGAGGACTCTTTAAAGTAGAGACACTACATACTGATATACACCTGAACATCAGCAGGAGAGGACTCTTTAAAGTAGAGACACTACATACTGATATACACCTGAACATCAGCAGGAGAGGACTCTTTAAAGTAGAGACACTACATGCTGATATACACCTGAACATCAGCAGGAGAGGACTCTTTAAAGTAGAGACACTACATGCTGATATACACCTGAACATCAGCAGGAGAGGACTCTTTAAAGTAGAGACACTACATACTGATATACACCTGATCATCAGCAGGAGAGGACTCTTTAAAGTAGAGACACTACATACTGATATACATCTGAACATCAGCAGGAGAGGACTCTTTAAAGTAGAGACACTACATGCTGATATACACCTGAACATCAGCAGGAGAGGACTCTTTAAAGTAGAGACACTACATGCTGATATACACCTGAACATCAGCAGGAGAGGACTCTTTAAAGTAGAGACACTACATGCTGATATACACCTGAACATCAGCAGGAGAGGACTCTTTAAAGTAGAGACACTACATACTGATATACACCTGATCATCAGCAGGAGAGGACTCTTTAAAGTAGAGACACTACATACTGATATACACCTGAACATCAGCAGGAGAGGGTTGTTCTGCATGTAAACGGTCTGCAGAGTCTCAAACCCTCAAAGTGCACCCTGTAGGGAGTAAAACACTAACACAGAGAAGACCTGTCTGTGCTGCCCCAGAACGCCTCGTTGGAGATTTCTCTTTTTCTTCCTCGGTACAGTGACATGCCCATACCTAAATGGACCCATTGGTCCAAATGGACCAATCCGTGGATCCTTTAAGTTACGTCTGCAGAGCCGTTAGGTTAAGTCCGTGGATTGGTCAATTTGGACCACACACACTCAATCTTTTCTCAGCTGCAGCTCCGCCGATTTCTCCTCCCTGAGACGGCGTGACGCGGCGAGGCTGTGAGTTGGTGTGTGAGCACACCGACTCACAGCCACGCTGTGGGTGTGTGTGTGTGTTCGGGCTGGGTTTCGCTGTGTCGCGCTGTCACGCAGACGACCACTGGGCTCACAGGGAGGGGGGGGTCAGGAGCTCCAACAAGCCGTTTAGGACAGAGAGTGAATACACAGACAGAGATGCTGTGAGAAACCAATGTGAGTTTGGAACATTGAACAATGTAAATCTATTCTAGTAGACCTCAACAATGGAACTATGATCAGTAGAAATGGCCATGGCATGGGACCTTTAAGAAATGAACAGCAGTTTAAAAAGAAGAGATGTGGCTGCGTACCGTAACAGATGGCACAGTTCTTGACCTTCCTCAGGTCAGCAGCCGGGTTCCTCCCCAGCACCGTGAAAATGGAGGATCCTGAGTCGTCCACCTGAGATCACAAACAGCAGCTCTTAGAGAGATAACAAACACATTCATCTAAAATACAGAGACAGTTTCCCTAACGCTCAGGAGTCTGTGGGCGGTTCATCTGAGAACTCCTAGGAGCTCAGATGTTCAGAGAGGATGATACAATCTCTGAGAGAGTTTGCATTGTATTCCCTCCTGAAACACCTCCATGACTCCAGGGTTCCTCATGAAGTGATATTACCCAGAAGTCTCTAAGCGTCGGTCATGACAAGAGCTGTTCAGATTCTCTAGCTTCAATACTTACTTTCTATTACACTGCTTCGTTGAATACTCCATTCTGATTGGTCAATTTGGACGTTTCAGAGGTTGTTAATACTTGATAACACACCTCTGCTTATTAAAATAATGACCGTTGCTAAGGAGGATCACGGGGAGAAGAGGTTTAAAAACAGACAGGAAGTAAACACTAAAGGGAACAGCAGAAGAAGACAGACAGGAAGTAAACACTAAAGGGAACAGCAGAAGAAGACAGGCAGGAAGTAAACACTAAAGGGAACCGCAGAAGAAGACAGACAGGAAGTAAACACTAAAGGGAACAGCAGAAGAAGACAGGCAGGAAGTAAACACTAAAGGGAACAGCAGAAGGAGACAGACAGGAAGTAAACACTAAAGGGAACAGCAGAAGAAGACAGGCAGGAAGTAAACACTAAAGGGAACAGCAGAAGAAGACAGGAAGTAAACACTAAAGGGAACAGCAGAAGAAGACAGACAGGAAGTAAACACTAAAGGGAACAGTAGAAGAAGACAGACAGGGAGTAAACACTAAAGGGAACAGCAGAAGAAGACAGACAGGAAGTAAACACTAAAGGGAACAGCAGAAGAAGACAGGCAGGAAGTAAACACTAAAGGGAACCGCAGAAGAAGACAGACAGGAAGTAAACACTAAAGGGAACAGCAGAAGAAGACAGGCAGGAAGTAAACACTAAAGGGAACCGCAGAAGAAGACAGACAGGGAGTAAACACTAAAGGGAACAGCAGAAGAAGACAGACAGGAAGTAAACACTAAAGGGAACAGCAGAAGAAGACAGACAGGGAGTAAACACTAAAGGGAACCGCAGAAGAAGACAGACAGGAAGTAAACACTAAAGGGAACAGCAGAAGAAGACAGGCAGGAAGTAAACACTAAAGGGAACAGCAGAAGGAGACAGACAGGAAGTAAACACTAAAGGGAACAGCAGAAGAAGACAGGCAGGAAGTAAACACTAAAGGGAACAGCAGAAGAAGACAGACAGGAAGTAAACACTAAAGGGAACAGCAGAAGAAGACAGACAGGAAGTAAACACTAAAGGGAACAGTAGAAGAAGACAGACAGGAAGTAAACACTAAAGGGAACAACAGAAGAAGACAGGCAGGAAGTAAACACTAAAGGGAACAGCAGAAGAAGACAGGCAGGAAGTAAACACTAAAGGGAACAGCAGAAGAAGACAGACAGGAAGTAAACACTAAAGGGAACAGCAGAAGAAGACAGACAGGAAGTAAACACTAAAGGGAACAGCAGAAGAAGACAGACAGGAAGTAAACACTAAAGGGAACAGCAGAAGAAGACAGGAAGTAAACACTAAAGGGAACAGCAGAAGAAGACAGGAAGTAAACACTAAATGGAACAGCAGAAGAAGACAGGAAGTAAACACTAAAGGGAACAGTAGAAGAAGACAGACAGGAAGTAAACACTAAAGGCAACAGCTGAAGAAGACAGACTGGAAGTAAACACTAAAGGGAACAGCAGAAGAAGACAGGCAGGAAGTAAACACTAAAGGGAACTGCAGAAGAAGACAGACTGGAAGTAAACACTAAAGGGAACAGCAGAAGAAGACAGACTGGAAGTATGCATAGGAAAAAGAAGAAGTGAGACTCCCACCTTCAGAGCCTTGGCAGTGTTGTTATCGTTCTTCAGCGAGATGATGGCGGGGACGATGTTGAGGCCGCGGTACTCCATGGTGGCGGTGACGATGTCATCCACGTCCTGCGATGGCCCGTTGGAGAGGAAGACGGCCACCTTCCTCATCATCACCCCCGCTCGCACACGCTTGAAGACGTGCTGCCCCACGAAGCGCATGGCGGCTCCCAGCTGGCGCCGGCTGGACGTCCTCTCCAGGGCCACGTTCCTCAGCAGCTCCAGCAGCTGCGTCTTGGTCCGGTAGTCCTGGAAGCGGATCAGGTACTTGGTGTGGGCGCTGAATCCCACCACGGCCACCCGGGCCCCCGTCGGACAGTTGCTCTCGGAGACGGAGACGTCCTCCAGCAGAGACAGCAGGGCGGAGCGCTGCCGCTCGAAGGCCGGCGGGGTCACGTCCTCCGACATGTCCAGCCCCAGAACCAGCTCCGTGGGGAAGGCCGGGCACAACGAACGGTCTGAGACCAACGAAGAAGAGGTGATGATAAGGACATAGGAACACTGTGATCATGTAATGCTTTAAGCCAGGGGAGTCCAAACTAATGACATATGGCCCACAAATGAAACTCGTGCTTGTCTTGTATTGTAGTTCTTAAAAATAGGTGAAAACACATATTACACAGTAGTGCTCATGTGTTACGAAGCCCACTTCAAATACATTCAGTCAGTTAAAGATGGAAACAAATGTTCGTTGATAAAAAAAGCCCAATAGCTTATTTACATAACAAGCTTGAAATAGACCCTTCATATTTCTCCTATCACTCTGAGGCGTCTGTTTAAGGGATGAGCTGCAAACTAACGTAATGAAACCTAGAGAGAGCTGTGATGCAGGCTGTCGTTTCCTTATTCAAGTATCGAGCCTAATCTACCTACATGTTGCTAACTTATAACTGAACAGGGAATATCCCTCACCTCTATGAGTGGCCCAGCCCTTCGTATATTTTTCTGTATGTGGCCCTCGGTGAAAAAGTTTGGACCCCCCTGCTTTACGCTTTAGCTTGTGTAAAATGATACTGCAAATAAAAACATTCTAATAATAATAATGGATTAAATGTGTATAGCACCCAAGGCCGCCTTACATGGTGAACAAACAAGCAAACAATAAGGGCAATTAATAAAGTAAATGATTAAATAAATAGGAGTGGAAGCAGGGGGCTGTGATGGGTTAGGGGTCAAAGGCCATGGTGAACAGGTAGGTTTGTCTCAGAAGGCTTTATAGATTAACAAACATGAGTTTCCAACATTAAAGTGGCATGTTTAAGAAAAGAAAAAGCCAAATGATGTGAGCAAAACTTAAAAAGAGACAATACAGTGGGTCATTTACTAGAAAGGTTACGATTCGTTAAAAATGTAACAGTTAACTTAAAGGTGGGGTAGGTACTTTTGGAGAAACCAGCTCGAGTGCGCTAGAATTTGAAAATACACAACCGGAACAAATCTGCCCCTTCCTCACAGAGCCCCTCCTCCAACACACACGAACGCGCACATGACCAATGAGGGCAGAGATGAGTTTGTGCCCAGATGGAAGGCTGACAGGCAGGTAGGCCATCCAGTTACTTTAGCCGGCTCAGATGATTGGTCGTGCTTTTTACAGAACTACGGCTTCCAGAGATGATGTGTTTATGTATTTATTGTCAAAGTACTTCAGATATTCACTGCTATCGGGATGTTAAGAGCATTCCATGGAATATAACAAAAAGTGTTTCTGAAATAAATTACAAACCCCACCTTTAAATATCCTGTGCAAACATGAAAGAAAAGTCAGTAATTTTATGTATTAATATTATTATTATTATTATTCAGAAAGATGTATAACTCCAAGAGAGCATGATGCCGTCCTTGGTCCAGCGTCAACATCGCCAAGCTCCTGCGATCAATGGTAAAGTGGAGATACTTACCCATGGCACAAGCTGAGGAGAGAAAGAAATATATTTTAGAAACTAAATGCAGTTATTCAAATAATGAATACATATTTCTGAAGAAGTGTTTCTCACCACAGTTGTCTCTGATGTAGGTGATCAGCTGGCACTCCTGAGAAAACACACAATCACAAGATAGTATTTATACTTGTAACTTCCCTGTAGTCTGTTATATAGGATTTAGTGCATGTCTACGGTCTGCAAAGGCTAAAATCCATGGGTTCCCTCCATTGGACTCCTTTGTTTACTTCCTGAACATCAGCAGGAGAGGACTCTTTAAAGTAGAGACACTACATACTGATATACACCTGAACATCAGCAGGAGAGGACTCTTTAAAGTAGAGACACTATATACTGATATACACCTGAACATCAGCAGGAGAGGACTCTTTAAAGTAGAGACACTACATACTGATATACACCTGAACATCAGCAGGAGAGGACTCTTTAAAGTAGAGACACTACATACTGATATACAGCTGAACATCAGCAGGAGAGGACTCTTTAAAGTAGAGACACGACATACTGATATACACCTGAACATCAGCAGGAGAGGACTCTTTAAAGTAGAGACACTACATACTGATATACACCTGAACATCAGCAGGAGAGGACTCTTTAAAGTAGAGACACTACATACTGATATACACCTGAACATCAGCAGGAGAGGACTCTTTAAAGTAGAGACACTACATACTGATATACACCTGAACATCAGCAGGAGAGGACTCTTTAAAGTAGAGACACTACATACTGATATACACCTGAACATCAGCAGGAGAGGACTCTTTAAAGTAGAGACACTACATACTGATATACACCTGAACATCAGCAGGAGAGGACTCTTTAAAGTAGAGACACTACATACTGATATACACCTGAACATCAGTAGGAGAGGACTCTTTAAAGTAGAGACACTACGTACTGATATACACCTGAACATCAGCAGGAGAGGACTCTTTAAAGTAGAGACACGACATACTGATATACACCTGAACATCAGCAGGAGAGGACTCTTTAAAGTAGAGACACTACATACTGATATACACCTGAACATCAGCAGGAGAGGACTATTTAAAGTAGACGCTACATACTGATATACACCTGATCATCAGCAGGAGAGGACTCTTTAAAGTAGAGACACTACATACTGATATACACCTGAACATCAGCAGGAGAGGACTCTTTAAAGTAGAGACACTACATACTGATATACACCTGAACATCAGCAGGAGAGGACTCTTTAAAGTAGAGACACTACATACTGATATACACCTGAACATCAGCAGGAGAGGACTCTTTAAAGTAGAGACACTACATACTGATATACACCTGAACATCAGCAGGAGAGGACTCTTTAAAGTAGAGACACTACGTACTGATATACACCTGAACATCAGCAGGAGAGGACTCTTTAAAGTAGAGACACTACATACTGATATACACCTGAACATCAGCAGGAGAGGACTCTTTAAAGTAGAGACACTACATACTGATATACACCTGAACATCAGCAGGAGAGGACTCTTTAAAGTAGAGACACTACATACTGATATACACCTGAACATCAGCAGGAGAGGACTCTTTAAAGTAGAGACACTACATACTGATATACACCTGAACATCAGCAGGAGAGGACTCTTTAAAGTAGAGACACTACATACTGATATACACCTGAACATCAGCAGGAGAGGACTCTTTAAAGTAGAGACACTACATACTGATATACACCTGAACATCAGCAGGAGAGGACTCTTTAAAGTAGAGACACTACCTACTGATATACACCTGAACATCAGCAGGAGAGGACTCTTTAAAGTAGAGACACTACATACTGATATACACCTGAACATCAGCAGGAGAGGACTCTTTAAAGTAGAGACACTACATACTGATATACACCTGAACATCAGCAGGAGAGGACTCTTTAAAGTAGAGACACTACACACTGATATACACCTGAACATCAGCAGGAGAGGACTCTTTAAAGTAGAGACACTACATACTGATATACACCTGAACATCAGCAGGAGAGGACTCTTTAAAGTAGAGACACTACATACTGATATACACCTGAACATCAGCAGGAGAGGACTCTTTAAAGTAGAGACACTACATACTGATATACACCTGAACATCAGCAGGAGAGGACTCTTTAAAGTAGAGACACTACATACTGATATACACCTGAACATCAGCAGGAGAGGACTCTTTAAAGTAGAGACACTACATACTGATATACACCTGAACATCAGCAGGAGAGGACTCTTTAAAGTAGAGACACTACACACTGATATACACCTGAACATCAGCAGGAGAGGACTCTTTAAAGTAGAGACACTACACACTGATATACAACGTTAAAGCATGGAAACTTGGTTTTAAGGAGGACGTACAGTCTTGTCTCTGGGTCCAGGAGAACCTCTGGAACCCTGAAGGAGAAAGAGAGACATTATTACCCTTTTTATCATTCATTTTATGAATACATTTTATATTCACCTAACAGGATTTAAGGTGTTGTAAACAAGTGTAACAAGAACATATCAAGCTCAATTAGTGAGGATGCAAGTAAAGATCATTTTTGG
This sequence comes from Pogonophryne albipinna, assembly GCA_028583405.1. Classification (NCBI taxonomy): domain Eukaryota; kingdom Metazoa; phylum Chordata; class Actinopteri; order Perciformes; family Artedidraconidae; genus Pogonophryne; species Pogonophryne albipinna. Next base: position 242,726 of record JAPTMU010000251.1, read on the forward strand.
TTAAAATATAATTGATGAATCTGAAATTACTGCTCTCTTTCAATCGGCTGCGTAGTTCCCCTGCCTTATCGATTCTTTATGTCACAGCGGGATTTGACCGTGGGATTTGCAGGTCTCGTTCCCTCCCTGGTCGGCTCTGTGGCTGCGCCTGGCTGCACAAGGTGGAACCTATGAGCCCTCCATACGCTAAGTTAAACCGTCACTTTCAAACAGATTTGGTAGTAATTCTAATCCCCTTTCCAGGAGTGTTGTAAGAACTTGTAACTATTCTCCCTCCCCACCTTTGGCCATCATTCCCGTCCCGTGCTGCTGTCCGGGCTCTCTGTGAGTCTGGGCTCTCTGTGAGTCTGGGCTCTCTGTGAGTCTGGGCTCTCTGTGAGTCTGGGCTCTCTGTGAATCTGGGCTCTCTGTGAGTCTGGGCTCTCTGTGAGTTTGGGCTCTCTGTGAGTTTGGGCTCTCTGTGAGTCTGGGCTCTCTGTGAGTCTGGGCTCTCTGTGAGTCTGGGTTCTCTGTGAGTCCGGGCTCTCCGTGAGTCCGGGCTCTCCGTGAGTCTGGGCTCTCCGTGAGTCCCGAGTCCGGGCTCTCTGTGAGTCTGGGCTCTCCGTGAGTCTGGGCTCTCCGTGAGTCCCGAGTCCGGGCTCTCTGTGAGTCTGGGCTCTCTGTGAGTCCGGGCTCTCCGCGAGTCCCGAGTCCGGGCTCTCTGTGAGTCTGGGTTCTCTGTGAGTCCGGGCTCTCTGTGAGTCTGGGCTCTCCGTGAGTCTGGGCTCTCCGTGAGTCCCGAGTCCGGGCTCTCTGTGAGTCTGGGCTCTCTGTGAGTCCGGGCTCTCTGTGAGTCTGGGCTCTCTGTGAGTCTGGGCTCTCTGTGAGTCCGGGCTCTCTGTGAGTTTGGGCTCTCTGTGAGTCCGGGCTCTCTGTGAGTCCGGGCTCTCTGTTAGTCTGGGCTCTCTGTGAGTCCGGGCTCTCTGTGAGTCTGGGCTCTCTGTGAGTTTGGGCTCTCTGTGAGTCCGGGCTCTCTGTGAGTCCGGGCTCTCTGTGAGTCTGGGCTCTCTGTGAGTCTGGGCTCTCTGTGAATCTGGGCTCTCCGTTTGTCTTGGCTCTCCGCGAGTCTGGGCTCTCTGTGAGTCTGGGCTCTCTGTGAGTCCGGGCTCTCTGTGAGTCCGGGCTCTCTGTGAGTCTGGGCTCTCCGTGAGTCTGGGCTCTCCGCGAGTCTGGGCTCTCCGCGAGTCTGGGCTCTCCGCGAGTCTGGGCTCTCAGCGAGTCTGGGCTCTCCGCGAGTCTGGGCTCTCCGCGAGTCCGGGCTCTCCGCGAGTCCGGGCTCTCCGCGAGTCCCGAGTCCGGGCTCTCTGTGAGTCTGGGCTCTCTGTGAGTTTGGGCTCTCTGTGAGTCTGGGCTCTCTGTGAGTCTGGGCTCTCCGCGAGTCTGGGCTCTCCGTGAGTCTGGGCTCTCCGCGAGTCTGGGCTCTCCGCGAGTCCGGGCTCTCCGCGAGTCCGGGCTCTCCGCGAGTCCCGAGTCCGGGCTCTCTGTGAGTCTGGGCTCTCTGTGAGTCTGGGCTCTCTGTGAGTCTGGGCTCTCTGTGAGTCTGGGCTCTCTGTGAGTCTGGGCTCTCTGTGAGTCCGGGCTCTCTGTGAGTCTGGGCTCTCTGTGAGTCTGGGCTCTCTGTGAGTTTGGGCTCTCTGTGAGTCTGGGCTCTCTGTGAGTCTGGGCTCTCCGCGAGTCTGGGCTCTCCGTGAGTCTGGGCTCTCCGCGAGTCTGGGCTCTCCGCGAGTCCGGGCTCTCCGCGAGTCCGGGCTCTCCGCGAGTCCCGAGTCCGGGCTCTCTGTGAGTCTGGGCTCTCTGTGAGTCTGGGCTCTCTGTGAGTCCGGGCTCTCTGTGAGTCTGGGCTCTCTGTGAGTTTGGGCTCTCTGTGAGTTTGGGCTCTCTGTGAGTCTGGGCTCTCTGTGAGTTTGGGCTCTCTGTGAGTCCGGGCTCTCTGTGAGTCCGGGCTCTCTGTGAGTCTGGGCTCTCTGTGAGTCTGGGCTCTCTGTGAGTCCGGGCTCTCTGTGAGTTTGGGCTCTCTGTGAGTCCGGGCTCTCCGTGAGTCCGGGCTCTCTGTGAGTCTGGGCTCTCTGTGAGTCCGGGCTCTCTGTGAGTCTGGGCTCTCTGTGAGTCTGGGCTCTCTGTGAGTCCGGGCTCTCTGTGAGTCTGGGCTCTCTGTGAGTCTGGGCTCTCTGTGAGTCTGGGCTCTCTGTGAGTCTGGGCTCTCTGTGAGTCCGGGCTCTCTGTGAGTCTGGGCTCTCTGTGAGTCTGGGCTCTCTGTGAGTCTGGGCTCTCTGTGAGTCCGGGCTCTCTGTGAGTCTGGGCTCTCTGTGAGTTTGGGCTCTCTGTGAGTCTGGGCTCTCTGTGAGTTTGGGCTCTCTGTGAGTCCGGGCTCTCTGTGAGTCCGGGCTCTCTGTGAGTCTGGGCTCTCTGTGAGTCTGGGCTCTCTGTGAGTCCGGGCTCTCTGTGAGTTTGGGCTCTCTGTGAGTCCGGGCTCTCCGTGAGTCCGGGCTCTCTGTGAGTCTGGGCTCTCTGTGAGTCTGGGCTCTCCGTGAGTCTGGGCTCTCTGTGAGTCTGGGCTCTCTGTGAGTTTGGGCTCTCCGTGAGTCTGGGCTCTATGTGAGTCTGGGCTCTCTGTGAGTCTGGGCTCTCCGTGAGTCTGGGCTCTATGTGAGTCTGGGCTCTCTGTGAGTTTGGGCTCTCTGTGAGTCTGGGCTCTCTGTGAGTCTGGGCTCTCTGTGAGTCTGGGCTCTCTGTGAGTCTGGGCTCTATGTGAGTCTGGGCTCTCTGTGAGTCCGGGCTCTCTGTGAGTCTGGGCTCTCTGTGAGTCTGGGCTCTCTGTGAGTCTGGGCTCTCTGTGAGTCTGGGCTCTCTGTGAGTCCGGGCTCTCTGTGAGTCCGGGCTCTCTGTGAGTCTGGGCTCTCTGTGAGTCCGGGCTCTCTGTGAGTCTGGGCTCTCTGTGAGTCCGGGCTCTCTGTGAGTCCGGGCTCTCTGTGAGTCTGGGCTCTCTGTGAGTCCGGGCTCTCTGTGAGTCCGGGCTCTCTGTGAGTCCGGGCTCTCTGTGAGTCCGGGCTCTCTGTGAGCTTGGCTCCTCGCTGTGGCTCCTCGCTGTGGCTCCTCGCTGTGGCTCCTCGCTGTGGCTCCTCACTGTGGCTCCTCGCTGTGGACAGGCCCAGACTGCTCGCTCTGGCCTGTTGCTGGAGCCGTTCTTGGCGTCAGGGAATTGTCCTAATCCTATAAGGACCCTTATTGTTTAATTTGTCATTTACATTTACATTAATTTGGTTTCATTTGCTTATTCATTTGTGTTGTTTACATGAATTCAGATTTGGTGTATTTAGTTGTTTTCCTTTGTGTATCCTTCTGTCACAAACCTTCTGTCAGAACCATAACATGTTATCCTGTGCCGGACAGGTGCTGTGGGCCTGAGGCGGCAGACTCCCTGGTGGTGGCAGTGGTTTCCTTCACGTGTCCATTTGAGTGGTTAGCAGTGTCACAGTGATTTAGTTTGGACCCCTTACTCCCCTTTTAGTTAACTGCTGCCGTGGTAAGTCCAGCCCTGTCCGTTCCCCAAAGTGGGTATTTTATACGTTTATTATGTGTTTGTGTTTTTAGATATTTTGTATGTTATAAATGAAATTGTATTCTGGCCCTTAAAACTGTCTCTGCCCGAGGTGTGAAAGGAACCTGATTGTCCTTATCAGCATTAGACCTAGTTTTTGTAATTCCCTGGGGGCGAAACTCCCCCAGGTGGCGTGTCGGCACCAGACTTCTAACACCTAGCCGCCCCACCCGCCACATACACTTCTGCAGATGTCTTTCCGTTAGAAGTGAATATGTTTAAGGTAGTATGCAGATTTAAGGTGGTCTGATGGAGATGCTCACCGTGTGTCCTGGATATCCAGAATCTCCGTCCACGCCTGATCCCCCGGGCCTGCCCGAGTTCCCCTGCGTTCCAAACACAACAAATCACGATAAGCAGAAACAAAAAACACTTAAAGCTCCCCTATCATACATCAACATACCACAGGTCTCAGATATATACAGAGCCTGTCTCTGATTGGCTGAAACGCCAAACAGATCATTGCAGCATTACCCATAATGCCCTCTGTTTCAGCCCTGTTTCCAAAGTGCTGATTCTCTGTCTGTTACTTTAGATGAAAATAAGGAGCCCCTCCCCACGCCCCTCTGAGAGACATTTGGTTACAAAGAACTCAATGGTGCTCTAGAGGAGATTCAGGTGATAAGGGGGGGGGGTTACCTTGGTTGCTGATTGGCTAATGGTTACACAAGACAAAACATCGTGATGACATCATCAAGTGACCAAAACCTGATCAGCTCATTTTCAGACAGGTTTTTATAGAAATGGATCAAAAAGAGAGAGAATCTTTGTTCCTGAAACTTTCAGAGTCTCTTCCCACAGAGGGGACACATGTTGATGTAGAAGAGACATGGAGAAGAGGGGACACATGTTGATGTAGAAGAGACATGAAGAAGAGGGGACACATGTTGATGTAGAAGAGACATGAAGAAGAGGGGACACATGCTGATGTAGAAGAGACATGAAGAAGAGGTGACACATGTTGATGTAGAGGAGACATGAAGAAGAGGGGACACATGTTGATGTAGAAGAGACATGGAGAAGAGGGGACACATGTTGATGTAGAAGAGACATGAAGAAGAGGGGACACATGTTGATGTAGAAGAGACATGAAGAAGAGGGGACACATGCTGATGTAGAAGAGACATGAAGAAGAGGGGACACATGTTGATGTAGAAGAGACATGAAGAAGAGGGGACACATGCTGATGTAGAAGAGACATGAAGAAGAGGGGACACATGTTGATGTAGAAGAGACATGAAGAAGAGGGGACACATGCTGATGTAGAAGAGACATGAAGAAGAGGGGACACATGTTGATGTAGAAGAGACATGGAGAAGAGGGGACACATGTTGATGTAGAGGAGACATGAAGAAGAGGGGACACATGTTGATGTAGAAGAGACATGAAGAAGAGGGGACACATGTTGATGTAGAAGAGACATGAAGAAGAGGGGACACATGTTGATGTAGAAGAGACATGAAGAAGAGGGGACACATGTTGATGTAGAAGAGACATGAAGAAGAGGGGACACATGTTGATGTAGAAGAGCCATGAAGAAGAGGGGACACATGTTGATGTAGAAGAGACATGAAGAAGAGGGGACACATGTTGATGTAGAAGAGACATGAAGAAGAGGGGACACATGTTGATGTAGAAGAGACATGAGGAAGAGGGGACACATGTTGATGTAGAAGAGACATGGAGAAGAGGGGACACATGTTGATGTAGAAGAGACATGAAGAATAGGGGACACATGTTGATGTAGAAGAGACATGAAGAAGAGGGGACACATGTTGATGTAGAAGAGACATGAAGAAGAGGGGACACATGTTGATGTAGAAGAGACATGAAGAAGAGGGGACACATGTTGATGTAGAAGAGACATGAAGAAGAGGGGACACATGTTGATGTAGAAGAGCCATGAAGAAGAGGGGACACATGTTGATGTAGAAGAGACATGAAGAAGAGGGGACACATGTTGATGTAGAAGAGACATGGAGAAGAGGGGACACATGTTGATGTAGAAGAGACATGGAGAAGAGGGGACACGTGTTGATGTAGAAGAGACATGAAGAAGAGGGGACACATGTTGATGTAGAAGAGACATGAAGAAGAGGGGACACATGTTGATGTAGAAGAGACATGGAGAAGAGGGGACACATGTTGATGTAGAAGAGACATGAAGAAGAGGGGACACATGTTGATGTAGAAGAGACATGAAGAAGAGGGGACACATGTTGATGTAGAAGAGACATGAAGAAGAGGGGACACATGTTGATGTAGAAGAGACATGAAGAAGAGGGGACACATGTTTATGTAGAAGAGACATGGAGAAGAGGGGACACATGTTGATGTAGAAGAGACATGAAGAAGAGGGGACACATGTTGATGTCGAAGAGACATTAAGAAGAGGGGACACATGTTGATGTAGAGGAGACATGAAGAAGAGGGGACACATGTTTATGTAGAAGAGACATGAAGAAGAGGGGACACATGTTGATGTAGAAGAGACATGAAGAAGAGGGGACACATGTTGATGTAGAAGAGACATGAAGAAGAGGGGACACATGTTGATGTAGAAGAGACATGAGGAAGAGGGGACACATGTTGATGTAGAAGCGACATGGAGAAGAGGGGACACATGTTGATGTAGAAGAGACATGAAGAAGAGGGGACACATGTTGATGTAGAAGAGACATGAAGAAGAGGGGACACATGTTGATGTAGAAGAGACATGAAGAAGAGGGGACACATGTTGATGTAGAAGAGACACAAAGAAGAGGAGACACATGTTGATGTAGAGGAGACATGAAGAAGAGGGGACACATGTTGATGTAGAAGAGACATGAAGAAGAGGGGACACATGTTGATGTAGAAGAGACATGAAGAAGAGGGGACACATGTTGATGTAGAGGAGACATGAAGAAGAGGGGACA
>JAPTMU010000251.1:254280-259211 GCA_028583405.1 Pogonophryne albipinna
GTGATAACAGTGTAATTAGGGTTTGATAACAGTGTAACTAGGGTTTAATAACAGTGTAATTAGGGTTTGATAACAGTGTAATTAGGGTTTGATAACAGTGTAATTAGGGTGTGATAACAGTGTAATTAGGGTGTGATAACAGTGTAATAAGGGTTTGATAACAGTGTAATTAGGGTGTGATAACAGTGTAATTAGGGTTTGATAACAGTGTAATTAGGGTTTGATAACAGTGTAATTAGGGTGTGATAACAGTGTAATTAGGGTGTGATAACAGTGTAATTAGGGTGTGATAACAGTGTAATTAGGGTTTGATAACAGTGTAATTAGGGTGTGATAACAGTGTAATTAGGGTGTGATAACAGTGTATAAGGGTTATAAAGGGTTTGATAACAGTGTAATTAGGGTGTGATAACAGTGTAATTAGGGTGTGATAACAGTGTAATTAGGGTTGATAACAGTGTAATTAGGGTTTTGATAACAGTGTAATTAGGGTGTGATAACAGTGTAATTAGGGTTTAGGGTTTGATAACAGTGTAATTAGGGTCTGATAACAGTGTAATTAGGGTTTAGGGTTTAATAACAGTGTAATTAGGGTTTGATAACAGTGTAATTAGGGTGTGATAACAGTGTAATTAGGGTGTGATAACAGTGTAAGGTTTGATAACAGTGTAATTAGGGTTTGATAACAGTGTAATTAGGGTGTGATAACAGTGTAATTAGGGTGTGATAACAGTGTAATTAGGGTTTGATAACAGTGTAATTAGGGTTTAATAACAGTGTAATTAGGGTTTGATAACAGTGTAATTAGGGTGTGATAACAGTGTAACTAGGGTTTAATAACAGTGTAATTAGGGTTTGATAACAGTGTAATTAGGGTGTGATAACAGTGTAATTAGGGTTTAATAACAGTGTAATTAGGGTTTGATAACAGTGTAATTAGGGTGTGATAACAGTGTAACTAGGGTTTGATAACAGTGTAATTAGGGTTTGATAACAGTGTAATTAGGGTGTGATAACAGTGTAATTAGGGTTTGATAACAGTGTAATTAGGGTGTGATAACAGTGTAATTAGGGTTTGATAACAGTGTAATTAGGGTGTGATAACAGTGTAATTAGGGTGTGATAACAGTGTAATTAGGGTTTGATAACAGTGTAATTAGGGTTTGATAACAGTGTAATTAGGGTGTGATAACAGTGTAATTAGGGTGTGATAACAGTGTAATAAGGGTTTGATAACAGTGTAATTAGGGTTTGATAACAGTGTAATTAGGGTTTGATAACAGTGTAATTAGGGTGTGATAACAGTGTAATTAGGGTGTGATAAACAGTGTAATTAGGGTTGATAACAGTGTAATTAGGGTTGATAACAGTGTAATTAGGGTGTGATAACAGTGTAATTAGGGTGTGATAACAGTGTAATAAGGGTTTGATAACAGTGTAATTAGGGTTTGATAACAGTGTAACTAGGGTTTAATAACAGTGTAATTAGGGTGTGATAACAGTGTAATTAGGGTTTGATAACAGTGTAATTAGGGTTTGATAACAGTGTAATTAGGGTTTGATAACAGTGTAACTAGGGTTTAATAACAGTGTAATTAGGGTTTGATAACAGTGTAATAAGGGTTTGATAACAGTGTAATTAGGGTTTGATAACAGTGTAACTAGGGTTTAATAACAGTGTAATTAGGGTTTGATAATAGTGTAATTAGGGTGTGATAACAGTGTAATTAGGGTTTGATAACAGTGTAATTAGGGTTTGATAACAGTGTAACTAGGGTTTAATAACAGTGTAATTAGGGTTTGATAACAGTGTAATAAGGGTTTGATAACAGTGTAATTAGGGTTTGATAACAGTGTAACTAGGGTGTTAATAACAGTGTAATTAGGGTTTGATAATAGTGTAATTAGGGTGTGATAACAGTGTAATTAGGGTGTGATAACAGTGTAATAAGGGTTTGATAACAGTGTAATTAGGGTTTGATAACAGTGTAACTAGGGTTTAATAACAGTGTAATTAGGGTGTGATAACAGTGTAATTAGGGTTTGATAACAGTGTAATTAGGGTTTGATAACAGTGTAATTAGGGTTTGATAACAGTGTAACTAGGGTTTAATAACAGTGTAATAAGGGTTTGATAACAGTGTAATTAGGGTTTGATAACAGTGTAACTAGGGTTTAATAACAGTGTAATTAGGGTTTGATAATAGTGTAATTAGGGTGTGATAACAGTGTAATTAGGGTGTGATAACAGTGTAATAAGGGTTTGGATAACAGTGTAATTAGGGTTTGAATAACAGTGTAACTAGGGTTTAATAACAGTGTAATTAGGGGTGTGATAACAGTGTAATTAGGGTTTGATAACAGTGTAATTAGGGTTTGATAACAGTGTAATTAGGGTTTGAGAACAGTGTAACTAGGGTTTAATAACAGTGTAAATAAGGGTTTTGATAACAGTGTAATATAGGGTTTGATAACAGTGTAACTAGGGTTTAATAACAGTGTAATTAGGTTTGATAACAGTGTAATTAGGGTTTGATAACAGTGTAATTAGGGTGTGATTAACAGTGTAATTAGGGTTTGATAACAGTGTAACTAGGGTTTAATAACAGTGTAATTAGGGTTTGATAACAGTGTAATTAGGGTTTGATAACAGTGTAATTTAGGGTGTGATAACAGTGTAATTAGGGTTTGATAACAGTGTAATTAGGTTTGATAACAGTGTAATTAGGGTGTGATAACAGTGTAATTAGGGTGTGATAACAGTGAATTAGGGTGTGATAACAGTGTAATTAGGGTTTGATAACAGTGTAATTAGGGTGTGATAACAGTGTAATTAGGGTGTGATAACAGTGTAATAAGGGTTTGATAACAGTGTAATTAGGGTTTAATAACAGTGTAATTAGGGTGTGATAACAGTGTAATTAGGGTGTGATAACAGTGAATTAGGGTGTGATAACAGTGTAATTAGGGTGTGATAACAGTGTAATTAGGGTGTGATAACAGTGTAATTAGGGTGTGATAACAGTGTAATTAGGGTTTGATAACAGTGTAATTAGGGTTTGATAACAGTGTAACTAGGGTTTGATAACAGTGTAATTAGGGTGTGATAACAGTGTAATTAGGGTTTGATAACAGTGTAATTAGGGTTTGATAACAGTGTAACTAGGGTTTGATAACAGTGTAATTAGGGTTTGATAACAGTGTAATAAGGGTTTGATAACAGTGTAATTAGGGTTTGATAACAGTGTAACTAGGGTTTGATAACAGTGTAATTAGGGTGTGATAACAGTGTAATTAGGGTGTGATAACAGTGTAATAAGGGTTTGATACCAGTGTAATTAGGGTTTAATAACAGTGTAATTAGGGTGTGATAACAGTGTAATTAGGGTTTAATAACAGTGTAATTAGGGTGTGATAACAGTGTAATTAGGGTTTGATAACAGTGTAATTAGGGTTTGATAACAGTGTAATTAGGGTGTGATAACAGTGTAATTAGGGTGTGATAACAGTGTAATTAGGGTTTGATAACAGTGTAATTAGGGTGTGATAACAGTGTAATAAGGGTTTGATAACAGTGTAATTAGGGTGTGATAACAGTGTAATTAGGGTGTGATAACAGTGTAATTAGGGTGTGATAACAGTGTAATAAGGGTTTGATAACAGTGTAATAAGGGTTTGATAACAGTGTAATTAGGGTTTGATAACAGTGTAATTAGGGTGTGATAACAGTGTAATTAGGGTGTGATAACAGTGTAATTAGGGTTTGATAACAGTGTAATAAGGGTTTGATAACAGTGTAATTAGGGTTTGATAACAGTGTAATTAGGGTTTGATAACAGTGTAATTAGGGTTTGATAGTGTAGTTACATGGGTGTAATAATGGAGTATTTTCAAATTAAATGTAGTTGTGGGCGTTTCTACGTTTGATCAGATTTCTTTATTTACATCCGTCAGTCAGTCAGTATTACTCTGGCTTCCTGAACCCGGTTTGTGTTTTTATGGATGATGTGTGTGTGTGTGTGTGTGTGTGTGTGTGTGTGTGTGTGTGTGTGTGTGTGTGTGTGTGTGTGTGTGTGTCACCTTCTGTCCGGTGGCTCCTTGCCGCCCCACGGACCCCTGGCCTCCAGCTGTCCCCGGGCCTCCCTGCAGGAAGACAGGAGAGAACGTTGGGAATCATTTTAATCACAAAACACGAGGAGAGAGAATGTCCATCCAGAGCGCCCTCATATTTGATCCTGACATATAAATGAAGGGTTCAAATTTGTTTACATAAAAAGAAAATGTGCACAAGCCCTTATCCTCTCCCGTAGAAACATATTCCCAGTCAGCTGTTATACTACAGCCGTTACACAATATTAGTCATTTGGAAGGAATGAGCTCCGAGGTATTTCTGTGGCTGAGGATTTACAACTCGCTGCGTCATTAAAGCGTCAAATCTGAAACCCACAGAATGAACCGACACTTCCTGGCGCTGCACGATAAACGTTCATCTGTCGAGCATTAAGGACCAATCACTGGCCCCGAGGGACGAAGAGGAGGAGTCCTACCGCTGCTGTGTCTTTGGCTGGAAAAGGGTTTGGATCGGTGCTAATCTGCTGCTGTTAGTCCTGCTCAGAGGAAGCAGAACACTTGGTAGTCTGCTGTTAGTCCTGCTCAGAGGAAGCAGAACACTTGGTAGTCTGCTGTTAGTCCTGCTCAGAGGAAGCAGAACACTTGGTAGTCTGCTTCCAGATCTTAGAGTCCTGCTGGGAAATGGAGAATACCCCAAAGTGTGAGGGTAGAAATGGAGAGTAGGGTCTCCAGTCGGATTAACCTGCAGATGTTGGGACATTTGCACTATGAGCAAAAATGTTGTTAATTAGCATTATTAAGGATTGGAGTGGACTTTACTTAAGCAAGTGTCTGATTTGGAAAGTTCTGGAGGTTAGTGA
>JAPTMU010000251.1:260211-282711 GCA_028583405.1 Pogonophryne albipinna
AACTGTTACATTTTAACGAATCGTAACCTTTCTAGTAAATGACCCACTGTATTGTCTCTTTTTAAGTTTTGCTCACATCATTTGGCTTTTTCTTTTCTTAAACATGCCACTTTAATGTTGGAAACTCATGTTTGTTAATCTATAAAGCCTTCTGAGACAAACCTACCTGTTCACCATGGCCTTTGACCCCTAACCCATCACAGCCCCCTGCTTCCACTCCTATTTATTTAATCATTTACTTTATTAATTGCCCTTATTGTTTGCTTGTTTGTTCACCATGTAAGGCGGCCTTGGGTGCTATACACATTTAATCCATTATTATTATTAGAATGTTTTTATTTGCAGTATCATTTTACACAAGCTAAAGCGTAAAGCAGGGGGTCCAAACTTTTTCACCGAGGGCCACATACAGAAAAATATACGAAGGGCTGGGCCACTCATAGAGGTGAGGGATATTCCCTGTTCAGTTATAAGTTAGCAACATGTAGGTAGATTAGGCTCGATACTTGAATAAGGAAACGACAGCTCTCTCTAGGTTTCATTACGTTAGTTTGCAGCTCATCCCTTAAACAGACGCCTCAGAGTGATAGGAGAAATATGAAGGGTCTATTTCAAGCTTGTTATGTAAATAAGCTATTGGGCTTTTTTTATCAACGAACATTTGTTTCCATCTTTAACTGACTGAATGTATTTGAAGTGGGCTTCGTAACACATGAGCACTACTGTGTAATATGTGTTTTCACCTATTTTTAAGAACTACAATACAAGACAAGCACGAGTTTCATTTGGGGGCCATATGTCATTAGTTTGGACTCCCCTGGCTTAAAGCACGACATGATCACAGTGTTCCTATGTCCTTATCATCACCTCTTCTTCGTTGGTCTCAGACCGCTCGTTGTGCCCGGCCTTCCCCACGGAGCTGGTTCTGGGGCTGGACATGTCGGAGGACGTGACCCCGGCGGCCTTCGAGCGGCAGCGCTCCGCCCTGCTGTCTCTGCTGGAGGACGTCTCCGTCTCCGAGAGCAACTGTCCGACGGGGGCCCGGGTGGCCGTGGTGGGATTCAGCGCCCACACCAAGTACCTGATCCGCTTCCAGGACTACCGGACCAAGACGCAGCTGCTGGAGCTGCTGAGGAACGTGGCCCTGGAGAGGACGTCCAGCCGGCGCCAGCTGGGAGCCGCCATGCGCTTCGTGGGGCAGCACGTCTTCAAGCGTGTGCGAGCGGGGGTGATGATGAGGAAGGTGGCCGTCTTCCTCTCCAACGGGCCATCGCAGGACGTGGATGACATCGTCACCGCCACCATGGAGTACCGCGGCCTCAACATCGTCCCCGCCATCATCTCGCTGAAGAACGATAACAACACTGCCAAGGCTCTGAAGGTGGGAGTCTCACTTCTTCTTTTTCCTATGCATACTTCCAGTCTGTCTTCTTCTGCTGTTCCCTTTAGTGTTTACTTCCAGTCTGTCTTCTTCTGCAGTTCCCTTTAGTGTTTACTTCCTGCCTGTCTTCTTCTGCTGTTCCCTTTAGTGTTTACTTCCAGTCTGTCTTCTTCAGCTGTTGCCTTTAGTGTTTACTTCCTGTCTGTCTTCTTCTACTGTTCCCTTTAGTGTTTACTTCCTGTCTTCTTCTGCTGTTCCATTTAGTGTTTACTTCCTGTCTTCTTCTGCTGTTCCCTTTAGTGTTTACTTCCTGTCTTCTTCTGCTGTTCCCTTTAGTGTTTACTTCCTGTCTGTCTTCTTCTGCTGTTCCCTTTAGTGTTTACTTCCTGTCTGTCTTCTTCTGCTGTTCCCTTTAGTGTTTACTTCCTGTCTGTCTTCTTCTGCTGTTCCCTTTAGTGTTTACTTCCTGCCTGTCTTCTTCTGCTGTTCCCTTTAGTGTTTACTTCCTGCCTGTCTTCTTCTGTTGTTCCCTTTAGTGTTTACTTCCTGTCTGTCTTCTTCTACTGTTCCCTTTAGTGTTTACTTCCTGTCTGTCTTCTTCTGCTGTTCCCTTTAGTGTTTACTTCCTGTCTGTCTTCTTCTGCTGTTCCCTTTAGTGTTTACTTCCTGCCTGTCTTCTTCTGCTGTTCCCTTTAGTGTTTACTTCCTGTCTGTCTCCTTCTGCTGTTCCCTTTAGTGTTTACTTCCTGCCTGTCTTCTTCTGCTGTTCCCTTTAGTGTTTACTTCCTGTCTGTCTTCTTCTGCGGTTCCCTTTAGTGTTTACTCCCTGTCTGTCTTCTTCTGCTGTCCCTTTAGTGTTTACTTCCTGTCTGTCTTCTTCTGCTGTTCCCTTTAGTGTTTACTCCCTGTCTGTCTTCTTCTGCGGTTCCCTTTAGTGTTTACTTCCTGCCTGTCTTCTTCTGCTGTTCCCTTTAGTGTTTACTTCCTGTCTGTCTTCTTCTGCGGTTCCCTTTAGTGTTTACTTCCTGCCTGTCTTCTTCTGCTGTTCCCTTTAGTGTTTACTTCCTGTCTGTCTTCTTCTGCTGTTCCCTTTAGTGTTTACTCCCTGTCTGTCTTCTTCTACTGTTCCCTTTAGTGTTTACTTCCTGTCTGTCTTCTTCTGCTGTTCCCTTTAGTGTTTACTTCCTGTCTTCTTCTGCTGTTCCCTTTAGTGTTTACTTCCTGCCTGTCTTCTTCTGCTGTTCCCTTTAGTGTTTACTTCCTGTCTGTCTCCTTCTGCTGTTCCCTTTAGTGTTTACTTCCTGCCTGTCTTCTTCTGCTGTTCCCTTTAGTGTTTACTTCCTGTCTGTCTTCTTCTGCGGTTCCCTTTAGTGTTTACTTCCTGCCTGTCTTCTTCTGCTGTTCCCTTTAGTGTTTACTTCCTGTCTGTCTTCTTCTGCTGTTCCCTTTAGTGTTTACTTCCTGTCTGTTTTTAAACCTCTTCTCCCCGTGATCCTCCTTAGCAACGGTCATTATTTTAATAAGCAGAGGTGTGTTATCAAGTATTAACAACCTCTGAAACGTCCAAATTGACCAATCAGAATGGAGTATTCAACGAAGCAGTGTAATAGAAAGTAAGTATTGAAGCTAGAGAATCTGAACAGCTCTTGTCATGACCGACGCTTAGAGACTTCTGGGTAATATCACTTCATGAGGAACCCTGGAGTCATGGAGGTGTTTCAGGAGGGAATACAATGCAAACTCTCTCAGAGATTGTATCATCCTCTCTGAACATCTGAGCTCCTAGGAGTTCTCAGATGAACCGCCCACAGACTCCTGAGCGTTAGGGAAACTGTCTCTGTATTTTAGATGAATGTGTTTGTTATCTCTCTAAGAGCTGCTGTTTGTGATCTCAGGTGGACGACTCAGGATCCTCCATTTTCACGGTGCTGGGGAGGAACCCGGCTGCTGACCTGAGGAAGGTCAAGAACTGTGCCATCTGTTACGGTACGCAGCCACATCTCTTCTTTTTAAACTGCTGTTCATTTCTTAAAGGTCCCATGCCATGGCCATTTCTACTGATCATAGTTCCATTGTTGAGGTCTACTAGAATAGATTTACATTGTTCAATGTTCCAAACTCACATTGGTTTCTCACAGCATCTCTGTCTGTGTATTCACTCTCTGTCCTAAACGGCTTGTTGGAGCTCCTGACCCCCCCCTCCCTGTGAGCCCAGTGGTCGTCTGCGTGACAGCGCGACACAGCGAAACCCAGCCCGAACACACACACACACCCACAGCGTGGCTGTGAGTCGGTGTGCTCACACACCAACTCACAGCCTCGCCGCGTCACGCCGTCTCAGGGAGGAGAAATCGGCGGAGCTGCAGCTGAGAAAAGATTGAGTGTGTGTGGTCCAAATTGACCAATCCACGGACTTAACCTAACGGCTCTGCAGACGTAACTTAAAGGATCCACGGATTGGTCCATTTGGACCAATGGGTCCATTTAGGTATGGGCATGTCACTGTACCGAGGAAGAAAAAGAGAAATCTCCAACGAGGCGTTCTGGGGCAGCACAGACAGGTCTTCTCTGTGTTAGTGTTTTACTCCCTACAGGGTGCACTTTGAGGGTTTGAGACTCTGCAGACCGTTTACATGCAGAACAACCCTCTCCTGCTGATGTTCAGGTGTATATCAGTATGTAGTGTCTCTACTTTAAAGAGTCCTCTCCTGCTGATGATCAGGTGTATATCAGTATGTAGTGTCTCTACTTTAAAGAGTCCTCTCCTGCTGATGTTCAGGTGTATATCAGCATGTAGTGTCTCTACTTTAAAGAGTCCTCTCCTGCTGATGTTCAGGTGTATATCAGCATGTAGTGTCTCTACTTTAAAGAGTCCTCTCCTGCTGATGTTCAGGTGTATATCAGCATGTAGTGTCTCTACTTTAAAGAGTCCTCTCCTGCTGATGTTCAGATGTATATCAGTATGTAGTGTCTCTACTTTAAAGAGTCCTCTCCTGCTGATGTCAGGTGTATATCAGTATGTAGTGTCTCTACTTTAAAGAGTCCTCTCCTGCTGATGTTCAGGTGTATATCAGCATGTAGTGTCTCTACTTTAAAGAGTCCTCTCCTGCTGATGTTCAGGTGTATATCAGCATGTAGTGTCTCTACTTTAAAGAGTCCTCTCCTGCTGATGTTCAGGTGTATATCAGTATGTAGTGTCTCTACTTTAAAGAGTCCTCTCCTGCTGATGTTCAGGTGTATATCAGTATGTAGTGTCTCTACTTTAAAGAGTCCTCTCCTGCTGATGTTCAGGTGTATATCAGTATGTAGTGTCTCTACTTTAAAGAGTCCTCTCCTGCTGATGTTTAGGTGTATATCAGTATGTAGTGTCTCTACTTTAAAGAGTCCTCTCCTGCTGATGTTCAGGTGTATATCAGTATGTAGTGTCTCTACTTTAAAGAGTCCTCTCCTGCTGATGTTCAGGTGTATATCAGTATGTAGTGTCTCTACTTTAAAGAGTCCTCTCCTGCTGATGTTCAGGTGTATATCAGTATGTAGTGTCTCTACTTTAAAGAGTCCTCTCCTGCTGATGTTCAGGTGTATATCAGTATGTAGTATCTCTACTTTAAAGAGTCCTCTCCTGCTGATGTTCAGGTGTATATCAGTATGTAGTGTCTCTACTTTAAAGAGTCCTCTCCTGCTGATGTTCAGGTGTATATCAGTATGTAGTGTCTCTACTTTAAAGAGTCCTCTCCTGCTGATGTTCAGGTGTATATCAGTATGTAGTGTCTCTACTTTAAAGAGTCCTCTCCTGCTGATGTTCAGGTGTATATCAGTATGTAGTGTCTCTACTTTAAAGAGTCCTCTCCTGCTGATGTTCAGGTGTATATCAGTATGTAGTGTCTCTACTTTAAAGAGTCCTCTCCTGCTGATGTTCAGGTGTATATCAGTATGTAGTGTCTCTACTTTAAAGAGTCCTCTCCTGCTGATGTTCAGGTGTATATCAGTATGTAGTGTCTCTACTTTAAAGAGTCCTCTCCTGCTGATGTTCAGGTGTATATCAGTATGTAGTCTCTACTTTAAAGAGTCCTCTCCTGCTGATGTTCAGGTGTATATCAGTATGTAGTGTCTCTACTTTAAAGAGTCCTCTCCTGCTGATGTTAAGCTGGCCGCTCTGTATTGGTCAACCCTTAGAGATGTCCCATACAATGTATTGGAGCGCTAGCCAATAGGAGCGTCAGTGTTCCAGAGTGATGTCACCATGTTCCAGAAGTAAATAAAGGAGTCCGTCCAGTTTTGTATTACTTTAGCATGATGGCCTTTTCTGTAGATTGTGAGGACAGGGTCAAAGGGTATATTTACTCAGATTAACCCGTATCCGATTTCCTGATGAGAGTAATGTTGCCTGTGGTGTTCCCTCAGACCCGTGCCAGCGCTCGCAGCAGTGCTCCTTCATCCTGGACCCGCTGGCGCCTCAGGAGGCGGATGTGGACCTGGTTCTGGTTCTGGACAGCTCCAGGGAGGTGCAGGCTGACGAGTACGCCGGCATGCAGCAGCTGCTGGGCTCCGTGGTGGAACAGCTGGCCGTGAGCCCCACCCCCCGCAGGCCCGGATCAGGGGCCCGGGTGGCCCTCGTCCAGCAGAGCGGCTTCCGGGCCCCCAAGGTGGAGTTTGGGTTCGGGACATTCCAGACCTCCGGCCAGATGAAGAGGCACCTGATGAACATGACGCAGCAGGTACACCGTCCCTGATACCAATACTATGTTAGGAGAATAAAGTGGTACATGTTAGGCAGCAGAACAGGCAGACCCAGGTGCACACTGACAGTAGCATTTGGAAAAAGGTTTATTTCTGGGGGGGAAAAGCTGGGTTAATCAGAGCTGAGATGGGGGGTCCGGGTGTGAAGGGAAGCCGTATGGGAGGGAATCCAGTCAGAGGTTGTGGGTCTGAGCGGTCTACAGGGGCTGGAGCAGAGCAGGCAGGACTGCAGGGGAACACAGACAGAACAGGATCAATGGAATCTCTAATATTACCTGGCTTGATGTATACGCTGAGGAGCAGCTTCTACCATCTGGCAGCGTGGATGAGTCTTTAAAGGCTTCAGCTGGTGGGGGGCTGCTCTGGCTCCAGCACACCTGCAGACACTCAGACAGGGAGAACCACTCGAAGAGTGGCAATGATCAGCCAGGGCATAGAGTAAAAAAAGTAATGTAACAGTACCCCCCCTCTATCGGCGCCTCCCGGCGCCCAAGCGGGTCCTGCCGGGTTGGAGGCTTGGAAATCCCGTATGAGGATGGGATTGAGAATCTGAGGACGATGCAGCCAGCAACGCTCCTCCGTAGCATATCCCTCCCAGTCCACGAGGTACTGAAACCCGCGGCCCCAGCGGCGGACATCCAGGAGGCGCCGGACAATAAACAGGATGATCGTTGATCCGTGGAGGCGGAGGAGCTACCATAGGAGGAGACAGGGGACTGGAGCAGACAGGTTTGAGCTGAGAAACATGACAAGTGGGTTGAATCCTGAGAGGGTGGGAGTGTAACCGTACAGTAGATGGGTTTATGACATGGTAAACCTTGAAAGGACCAATGACCCGGGGTGCCAGCTTCCTTGACTCTACCCTTAGAGGTAGGTCGTTGGAAGAAAGCCATACCTTCTGGCCTGGGGTGTCGACTGGGGCTGGGGCACGGTGACGATTGGCCTGGGAGGCAGGAATGAGGGCGGCGCAGCGCAGATGGTCCTGGACAGAGGGAACTGTCACCTTGACTTCCTTGACGGGGAAGATAACCATTGGCACACTCAAAGGGAGATATACCTGTAAAGGCATTGGTGAGGGTGTTGTGGGCATAATCCACCCAAGGGAGTTGGGCACTCCAAGAGGATTGGTGAGAGGAGGTCACACAGCGCAGCGCTGACTCCATCTCATGATTGGCCGTTGGTCTGTGGGTGATATCCTGAGGGAAGACTGGCATTGATATTGAATGCCGCACAAATGGATCTCCATACATGTGATGTGAATTGGGGACCTCTGTCGGAAACGATATCTGAGGGGATGCCATGCAAACGGAACACTTGATTAACCAGAAGGTCCGCTGTCTCCCTGGAGGATGGGAGTTTAGGGAGGGGAATGAACTGAGCACTCTTGGAGAACCTTTCAATTATTGCAAGGATGACTGTGTTTCCATTGGATGGTGGAACGCCGGTGACGAAGTCCAAGGAAATGTGAGACCACGGACGGCTAGGAATGGGCAAAGGACCAGAAGGAGGTTTGGTTGAGGTCTTGTTCTGGGCACAGACCGTCAGGCGGGTAAATGGGCCCACTGGAGGACATCCGAGTGGGACAAGTCTAGGACAACAAGAGAGTTAGGACCATGTACAGGAGTGGGCTGACCTTGCTGGGCTTGACCAACCCGGGACGCCAGTTCTCCGCTGATCACTCGATTTGTTTTCATAATTTGATTTGAGATCAAAGTGGCAGAGCTGCTCTCTGGCTAAAGATTTAAAATAATGGTTCTTCTTTCCTTCACTGTGGATGCAGGGCGGCTCCTCGGCGCTGGGCGTCACTCTGGACATGGCCCTGACGGAGCTGCTCCTGAAGGCAACGCAGCCCCGCAGGAGGAGGGTAGTGCTGACCCTGGTGGGAACCAGCACGGCCCCCCAGGACCGGGCCCAGCTCAGCTACGTCTCCCAGAAGGCCCAGTGTGAGGGGGTGGCGCAGTTCGTGGTGACGGTGGGCGAGCGCTACGACCGCAGGCAGGTGGAGGAGGTGGCGGGGGGGCCACTCCTGCAGCACCTCATCCACCTGGACCGACTGAAGGCCGAGGAGCAGAGCTACACCCAGCGCTTCTTCAGGGTCTTCCTCTCCGCGCTCAGCAGTGAGAACACACACTCTACGCTCTACACACACTCTACACACACTCTACACACACTCTACACACACTCTACACTCTACACACACTCTACACACTACACACACTCTACACACTACACACACTCTACACACACTCTACACACTACACACACTCTACACTCTACACTCACTCTACGCTCTACACACACTCTACGCTCTACACACACTCTACACACTCTACACACTACACACACTCTACGCTCTACACACACTCTACCCTCTACACACACTCTACGCTCTACACACACTCTACGCTCTACACACACTCTACGCTCTACACACACTCTACGCTCTACACACACTCTATGCTCTACACACACTCTACACACACTCTACACACTCTACACACTACACACACTCTACGCTCTACACACACTCTACACTCTACACACACTCTACACACTACACACACTCTACGCTCTACACACACTCTACGCTCTACACACACTCTACGCTCTACACACACTCTACACTCTACGCTCTACACACACTCTACACTCTACGCTCTACACACACTCTACGCTCTACACACACTCTACACTCTACACTCTACACACACTCTACGCTCTACACACACTCTACGCTCTACACACACTCTACGCTCTACACACACTCTACGCTCTACACACACTCTACACACACTCTACACACTCTACACACTACACACACTCTACGCTCTACACACACTCTACACTCTACACACACTCTACACACTACACACACTCTACGCTCTACACACACTCTACGCTCTACACACACTCTACGCTCTACACACACTCTACACACACTCTACGCTCTACACACACTCTACGCTCTACACACACTCTACACACACTCTACGCTCTACACACACTCTACACACTACGCACACTCTACACACTACACACACTCTACACACACTATACACACACTCTACGCTCTACACACACTCTACACTCTACGCTCTACACACACTCTACACTCTACACACACTCTACGCTCTACACACACTCTACGCTCTACACACACTCTACACACACTCTACGCTCTACACACACTCTACGCTCTACACACACTCTACACACACTCTACGCTCTACACACACTCTACACACTACGCACACTCTACACACTACACACACTCTACACACACTATACACACACTCTACACACACTCTACGCTCTACACACACTCTACGCTCTACACACACTCTACACACACTCTACGCTCTACACACACTCTACACACTACACACACTCTACACACACTATCCACACACTCTACACCAGTGGTTCTCAAATGGGGGTAGGCGGACCCCTAGGGGTACGCTGGAGTACTGCAGGGGGTACGTGAGATTTATTTTATGTTAATGAGAAAGAAACAAACATAAGTAATGCATTTAAACAAACTACTAATAGTAGATTAACTACTTTATTCAAAGGTTTACAGAAACTCTGGATAATAAAATGGGAACAATAAACGGGGTGCTCTCTTTTCCTCTCCCTCTCCTGACAGCCCGTGAGTCTCGTGCAGCTCGTTGAACCTGTAATGAGTGACCCGACAGTAAAGAATAAATATATGTATAACTAGTTTAGCTAGTTCCAGAGTAGATAAACTAGCTAAGTGTGTTAGGTCTAACTGTTAGTGTATTTCATTTTGCTCCACTCAACGGTCCGTCACAGCGGGGGAGCTGTGATCATGCAGAGCTGCGTGTTCTCCGTCAGCAGCAGCTGATCTGATCTCTCTCTCGCGTCCGGTTAGACTTCACTCGCGTTTATGTCCAAATCTATCAGATCTAGCTAGTTCTAGTTAATGATATGACTGCCTGCTTATCAAAGGACCTAAACAATACGCGTTGCTTGGCAACGGCGTGTGGCCGCAAAGTATAGCGCAGCATTATGCATATGTTTATAGGAGGGGTCAAAATCCCATGCTCATAAAATGCTCATATCTTTTTTCTCTTCATTCCACACGCCTCAAAATAAATAAATAAATAGATATACCAACTTTAGGAAAAGTAAGGAAGTTTGAGCAGTGTGGGTTTTATATTAACAGAGTTTCACATATTTCAAAATGTGAAGTGTAATAGCTGCAGTTTGCCTTCCTGTCACTGAGAATGACAAAGGTCCTCAGTGAAGCTCAAGCCCATGTTTCACTACATTAAGTACAACTTATTAAAAAGATCAGTTCAATGTAACTAATGTCGTCTCACTGTAGTTTTATGATGTTAAAATTGGTTTGCCATGAATTTAGTGATGGATTCTAAACATTTGAAATGTAGCATTTAAGTGTTTCTCATGTTGTTGTTTTAATAAATCAGACTCTGAAGGTGCAGCGCTGAGCTCTACCTCTTTAGGCATTTCTTCCATAACAAATAGTTTTTGCGCTGATCAGGGGACTCCACAGTCTACACTACACACACACACTCTACACACTCTCCACAGTCTACACTACACACACACACTCTACACACTCTCCACAGTCTACACTACACACACACACACACTCTCCACAGTCTACACTACACACACACACTCTACACACTCTCCACAGTCTACACTACACACACACACACTCTCCACAGTCTACACTACACACACACACTCTACACACACTCTCCACAGTCTACACTACACACACACACACACACACACTCTACACACACTCTCCACAGTCTACACTACACACATACATTCTACACACACTCAACACACTCTCTACACCCAGCGCTTCTTCAGGGTCTTCCTCTCCGCTCTCCGCAGTATAGGAACACACACTCTACACACACTCTACACCCAGCGCTTCTTCGGGGTCTTCCTCTCCGCTCTCAGCAGTATAGGAACACACACTCTACACTACACACACACACTCTCTACACCCAGCGCT
The DNA here is from genome assembly GCA_028583405.1 of Pogonophryne albipinna. Taxonomy (NCBI): domain Eukaryota; kingdom Metazoa; phylum Chordata; class Actinopteri; order Perciformes; family Artedidraconidae; genus Pogonophryne; species Pogonophryne albipinna. The sequence continues at coordinate 271,347 of JAPTMU010000251.1, forward strand.
TCTTCAGGGTCTTCCTCTCCGCTCTCAGCAGTATAGGAACACACACTCTACACACACTCTACACACTCTCTACACCCAGCGCTTCTTCAGGGTCTTCCTCTCCGCTCTCAGCAGTATAGGAACACACACTCTACACACACACACACACTCTCTACACCCAGCGCTTCTTCAGGGTCTTCCTCTCCGCTCTCAGCAGTATAGGAACACACACTCTACACACACTCTACACCCAGCACTTCTTCAGGGTCTTCCTCTCCGCTCTCAGCAGTATAGGAACACACACTTGTTTTACTTTTTTTGAACATCTTAAGAACAAACTGCAACATGTACATACTTTATGTCTTACAATCTTGCTGCATCGAAAATGAGACATTAGTCGTACGCCCAGCGTGCACGTACTGGTCATCGTGCAAAACCAATACTGAAATAATTGACGAGATCAAAACACTAAACACAGCAGACAAAAAGCAACAACAACAACAACACACAGTCATAAATAATAACAATTAAGGGGAGAAAAGAATAAACAAATGAATCAAGGTAACATGGTACGTTTAGGGGACTTGAGCTTGATCATATTGTATGACGTTATGAACACACACTTTTAATTTGCTACCCCCCCCCCCCCCCGTGGATCCCCCTCCCACAACACATAAGAGACTGCCCCCCCCCCCCACGGATCCCCCTCCCACAACACATCAGAGACTGCCCCCCCCCCCCACCTTCAAATCACCGACCAGAACTCAAAAAAACTGAAATGTCTTTTTATTGCTATTGAACTTTCTGTAAAGAAGTATCTGATCAGTGTGTGTGTGTGTGTGTGTGTGTGTGTGTGTGTGTGTGTGTGTGTGTGTGTGTTTCAGAGGGGGTGTACACGTATCCCCCCCCCTCTTTAACTCGGACCTGTAAGCAGCTGAAGGAGGCGGGCGGAGGACAGACCTTCGTCCACGGGTAAATGAAACTGCAGGATCACGTGATCACGATGAAACCTTTGACTGTTTGGACTTTTGATGACTTTCAAGTATATGTTTGACTTACTCTGATTTCTGGACATATTATTCATTTAAATGAATTTTTTAAACATACTATGACTTTAAATTATTTGTATTTAAACATACTGTACTTTACGATGACTTTTAATTGACCAACTTGACTGACTTTTTATGACTTTCTGAACCTAGTAATTTACGATATTTTAACTTTTTCCACATATTATACTATGACTTTTTTTCAAAGACTTTTTTGATATAATATTCTGTGACTTTTTGACATTCTTTACTTTTTTTTAGAACTTTTAATGACTATTTAAAAAAAAAAAGGTTGCATACTTTTCTACGATTTTTTGACTTTTTCATGACTCTTTGACTCTGTGTTTGCAGGCCGGCCGAGGTGGAGGAGTTTAGGGAGGAGGTGCAGGCGGAGGAGCAGTGGGGGGCCCAGGGGGGGGCCCAGGGGGGCGTCCAGGGGGGGGCCCAGGGGGGCGTCCAGGGGGGGGCCCAGGGGGGGGCCCAGAGGGGGGTCCAGGGTGGGTTTCAGGAGCAGACGGGAGGACAGCTGGACATCACCGACTCCCTGATGCTGAGACGAGACGGACAGAGACTCATCTCACTGTCCAACGGTAACACACACACACACACACACACACACACACACACACACACACACACACACACACACACACACACACACACACACACACACACACACACACACACACACACACACACACACACACACACACACACACACACACACACACACACACACACACACACACACACACACACTTCATGACTTTACTGACATAATACTTTGTGACCTTTCTCATGACTTTTTTGAGTTTTTACGACTCATTTGACATATGACATGTTTTAATCACTGTTTTTGCCTTTCTTGACTTTTTTTAAACATACAATACTGATAAAAAAAACATTTTTAGCACTTTAATATGAATTGATAAGATTTTTTCTACATAATATACAATATTTACTTATGTGTTTTCTTGACATACTAAACTATGACTTTTAATACTTTTTTATGACATAATATACTTCGACACTTTTAGAAATTATTATTAGACATACGCCAGTTTTTATGAAACATAATTACTGCATCATATTATAAAAATACTCAGCCCTGATGCCTTGCCAGAGTAGGGCTGCACGATATTGAAAAAAACTGACATTGCGATATTTTTTCCCCTGCGATATATATTGCGTTTTTTTTAACTATATTTAACCGGATGAAGGATTTTAGTCACGGACGTCTGGATCTTAACTGGTTGACTCATCATACCTTAAGTCATGATCTAACATGTCATCATAATGCATGTTGCTTACCCTCAAATAAGGGGGTTCATCTGTGAAGACGAGAAGAACCTTTTTGGATCCAAAATAGTTCCAGATGGCAGATGTTGCTTTTCTTTTTGGAAGTAAATCTTCATTCTCCCCGGTATTGTCCTCCTGTGCCTCGCTCATTTAACCAGCGGGGCGGGGCCTGCTGTGATCTGATCAAGAGTGATTGTGATTGGTGGCTTGCTGTGCATGCAGAGCCTGCATGTCACTCACTCAAGTACCCCTGACATGAGAGCCGCGCAAGTTTTCCTTTTGTAGCAAGCAGCAAAATAATTGTAACATGACGTGTTTGAGTTAATTACCTACTTAATATCGCACGTCCTAAAAAAATGGAAAAAAAAAATTATAATTTTTTTGAATAAAATCGCACGTTATCGCCATGACACGATATATCGTTCAGCCCTAATGCCTATATATACCGCATTATAATAAAGTACTTATGAACCATCACAAAGGACTCAAAAGTTCCCGGTCAGTTCATTCAACTAAAACCCCGACGCCTCAAACCTGCAGTTTAGTTTCTAACAGATTTTCTGATTGCATGTTCAATACGTCTGAATGAAGTGCGCACACTGCACGCCTCTCTTCTTCATCTCAGAGGTTCTACTTCTTAACACTTTCTTTGTCATATCCAACACTGTGGACTAACCCTGTTTGTGTTGTTTTTATCTGCATGTGTTCTCCTGCAGCAGCATGTTAAGATTTATAAGATCCAATATTAACCTTAAAAGGTCACCTATGCTAGATTTGAACAATATATTATAGGGCCATATCTATACAAAACATGTCTCTGAAGTGTTTTGCTCAAAATACCAAACGGACCACCCATTGTAGCCTCAAACCCCTCTATTTCAGCCCTGTTACGAAAGTGCTGATTCTGGGTCCGTAGCTTTAAATGTAACCGTGCTGCTGCTGGCCACGCCCATTTGGAGCTGCTGCTGGCCACGCCCCTAAAAACGGGGGAACAACGGAGCTGATCCAGATTTGCTGCTTCATGACGTAATATCTTAAATGTGGGCGGGCTTTACACCATGGGCCTATCAGAAACGTTGCTGTCAGAAAGTAATATGGTCTGTGTTTACATTAGCATGCCAACACTCAGAGCTAACCTGTACTGGAGAGAGTCTGTTTGAAGAACCTTGTGGTAAACCTGAGAGAGAGAGAGAGAGAGAGAGAGAGAGAGAGAGAGAGAGAGAGAGAGAGAGAGAGAGAGAGAGAGAGAGAGAGAGAGAGAGAGAGAGAGAGAGAGAGAGAGAGAGAGAGAGAGAGAGAGAGAGAGAGAGAGAGAGTTTGAGCTCCATCCTGTTTCAGAGAGAATCCTTGATGTGGTTTGGAACATGATATGGAGTTTCATCACGGCAGCATTTAGCTGAGTTTCTGCTGGGAGAGTTCTCCTGAATGAAGAGAGCTCATGCATAATCCAAAGGGGCGTGACCAGAAGCAGCTCCAAAGGGGCGTGGCCTCAGCAGCTCCAAAGAGGCGTGGTCACAGCAGCTCGGGTTACTTAAAGGGCCAGACCCAGAATCAGCACTTTTGAAACAGGGCTGAAACAGAGGGGATTATGGGATGCTGCAATGGTCTGTTTGGTATTTTGAGCAAAACACTTCAGAGACATGTTTTGTATATATTTGGCCCTATAATATATTGTTCAAATATATAATAGGAGACCTTTAAGAGTCATTTAAAGCGTGCACGGCTGCATGTGTCGTGCAGGATGTTGTGTGTGTGTGTGTTGAATGTGTGTGTTTCTTGCAGCCCGGTGTCGGCTGCAGGCTGACGCTGGCTCTCAGTGTGAGGACTCAGTCCGGCGCTGGTTCTTTGACCCGCGGCTCGCTGCATGCGCTCCCTTCTGGTACGGCGGTTGCCACGGTAACGCTAACCGCTTTAGCTCGGAGCATGAGTGTTTGCGGACGTGTGGCCAGCGTAAGTCCTGCTGACAGCGTGTGTGGAACGCCTCATGCATCATATTGTTATTCAGAGTACATATACTATGACTTTGTTGTTGGACCTACGTTTTTTCTTCTTACTGTACTTTGAGTTGTTGACATACAATAACCTTTCTTGTCTTTTTATAAACATTTTTGACCTATTTTATGGACTTTTTAAGATTCTTTCGACATATTACACTTTGACCTTTTGACCTTTAATTAAGAAAAGTTACATTCTTTACTGCTTTTTATGATTTGTAACAACTTCTTTGAGGACTCTTTTTACATAGTACTTCTGACAGTGTGTGAGTGGACCACCTCTCTTCATGACAGACAATCACTTATAATGGCTTTTAATTATTACACCATGACTTTTCAACAACTTCTTTGATGGCTTTTTGACAAACTGACTTACATGTGTTTTGTATTGACAAGATGTTTGACAACGCCTCGTCTGAAACACGTTGTTCTGCTCTCTGCTCCTGGATCTCAATCAAAGGGACACTTTACATGGAAGAAGGCAACTGAATAATCAGCTTTATCTTCATTTGCACAACGGCACAAGTCCTCGTCCCCCAACAACGCATCAAGCAACACATTTAAGACACACATAGAAAAGCTGCAACAGAAATATTGGTGCGGGTAGATTGCAAGAATGAGATAAATGTGTAAATACTGTAGAGGGGGATCAAACCTGTAGGAAGATATGAATATATGTCAGGCACATGTGTCCACTCCAGCAGTGGGTTATAGAAGTGCTTTCCTCAATAATCAGAGCCTGGCTCAGGAGCTTGAGGTAACGGTCTATACGTGCAGCATTTAGAGGCTGCAAACACAGATTATACTCACTGTGTGATGATGTGTGTGTGTGTGTGTGTGTGTGTGTGTGTGTGTGTGTGTGTGTGTGTGTGTGTGTGTGTGTGTGTGTGTGTGTGTGTGTGTGTGTGTGTGTGTGTGTGTGTGTGTGTGTGTGTGTTCTCTCACAGATCCGAACATCCTCCCTCAGCCGGAGTTGGCCAGTTTCGGCTCCAAAGGTAAAAACTTTTCTTTCTTTTTTAAACGTTTTAAAGAACCATCGGCCTTCAAGTGTTTTTCGATTTTAATTACATATGAAAATATGTGTAACGCTGTAACGTGTCCCCCTCCTGAGTGTAACGCTGTAATGTGTCCCCCTCCTGAGTGTAACGCTGTAACGTGTCCCCCTCCTGAGTGTAACGCTGTAATGTGTCCCCCTCCTGAGTGTAACGCTGTAACGTGTCCCCCTCCTGAGTGTAACGCTGTAATGTGTCCCATGCAGACAGAGTGTAGCGCTTTAATGTGTCCCCCTGCAGAGTCTAACGCTGTAATGTGTCCCCCTGCAGACAGAGTGTAACGCTGTAATGTGTCCCCTGCAGACAGTAGAGTGTAACCCTGTAACGTGTCCCCCTCCTGAGTGTAACGCTGTAATGTGTCCCATGCAGAGTGTAGCGCTTTAATGTGTCCCCCTGCAGACAGTAGAGAGTAACGCTGTAATGTGTCCCCTGCAGACAGTAGAGTGTAACACTGTACCATGTCCCCCTGCTGAGTGTAACACTGTACCGTGTCCCCCTGCAATGTGTCCCCCTGCTGAGTGTAACGCTGTAACGTGTCCCCCTCCTGAGTGTAATGCTGTAACGTGTCCCCCTTCTGAGTGTAACGCTGTAATGTGTCCCCTGCAGACAGTAGAGTGTAACGCTGTACCGTGTCCCCCTCCTGAGTGTAACGCTGTAACGTGTCCACCTCATGAGTGTAACGCTGTAATGTGTCCCCCTCCTGAGTGTAACGCTGTAATGTGTCCCCCTCCTGAGTTTAATTCTGTAATGTGTCCCCCTCCTGAGTGTAACGCTGTACCGTGTCCCCCTGCTGAGTGTAACGCTGTAATGTGTCCCCCTCCTGAGTTTAAAGCTGTAATGTGTCCCCCTCCTGAGTGTAACGCTGTATCGTGTCCCCCTCCTGAGTGTAACTCTGTAATGTGTCCCCCTGCAGAAAGCTGTTTCCAGCCGCAGGACGTGGGTATCTGCAGTAACTACACCATGATGTGGTTCTTCGACTCGGAGCAGAGCGAGTGTTCGCGATTCTGGTTCGGAGGCTGCGGAGGAAACAAAAACCGCTTCACCACACAGGACGAGTGCGAGAACCTCTGCCTGACGAAGAGCCGGTGAGGAGGACGAGGAGGAGGAAGAAGAGGAGGAGATCACAGAATATCACACCTGAGGAAACACCAGAGAGACTTAACGAATGACTTCAGAAATGTTGTTGTGGGACTTTTAAAGGAAACTAAAAACACCTTCAGGGAAAGTTTAAACGTTCCCAAAAAGCAAAGTGCTTCTGAGTGAGCAGGAAGTTATTTCCTTGTTTTATGTTAAACCTTCACCATTTTGCAATAGAGTTTTAGGGTAGAGCTGCCAGACTGTTCTTCACATCAGGTGCTCTCTCCATCAGCCGCCGGTCCGATGGAGAAACGTGTTTGAAAGGGTCGCTTCAGAAAATACAATAAAGTGTTTTTATGTTAACGAGCTCCACGTGTTTCTTTAAATAACTGATCAGCTGCTGAGAGACAAACAGGAAGTGAGCTGGACATCGTGATTCTGTCATTTTAGGATTTAAATGTTGTGTTTTTAAATGATGAAGACCTTAAGCTGGATTTGAACATGTATTGAAGGGTAGCCCCCTGAAATATAGCATGTAGCGAGGGTCTTCAAACATAAATACACAGATGATAAAACACATACAGACATTACATATCAGAGATGGGACCAAGTCATGTGACTCGAGTCCAAGTCATGTGACTCGAGACCAAGTCAAGTGACTCGAGACCAAGTCACGTGACTCGAGTCCAAGTCACGTGACTCGAGTCCAAGTCACGTGACTCGAGTCCAAGTCACGTGACTCGAGTCCAAGTCACGTGACTCGAGTCCAAGTCACGTGACTCGAGACCAAGTCAAGTGACTCGAGACCAAGTCATGTGACTCGAGTCCACACCTCTGCTACAGATACAGACAGCTCGCTAATCCTTCTGAGGGAAACGATCAGAAACACGAGGAGAAATGATATCAGATGTTTTATTCAACAGATGGACACACATTGAGATGCAGCAACACAATGCATCATGGGATATTTGTACAAATCAAACTTTATATTACTCAAGATTTAAAATAACGTATATGTACACAACGAGGGGTTATTAAAGGGGTCACGTCTGAACGCTTTAAAGTGGATTTGTTGTTAACGAGACAAAGTGTCCCACTGTGGATCTGTTCGGGTCAAACGCCCACTCTTTAGCCCAAAACGATGTCATGTTTGTGCTCGATGAATATCACTATCGTGCTGACACCAAGGATTTGCTTTTGAATATCCAATATGGATCTAAAGAAATGTGTTTATGGTGCCTGGCTGAAGGGATTGTGTTGTTTATGAAGGACAACAAGTAGGTAAACAATAATACTAACTATACAACCTAATCTTTATCTGCAGCCTATCAGTACGGCACTGACACCTCCTTTCATTTGATGTCCTTGTCTCTAAATAATGTTCTTAATTGACTAAAGCTTCCTGATTGTGATCCTTTGTGTTTCACTGTGTGTCATTTAAAGAGTGTCAAATTAAGCATTTATAGAGCACTAATGCATAAAGCGAGGCAGAGACGTGATTGGGTGAAGTTATAAACAGCATCAGCAGCAGCCAATGAGAAGAGAGACGCTGCAACGGGAGGAAATTCATTCAGATCATAACGAGCTAATGTTGGCGTCCACTGACACGTATCCGGTGTGTGTGTGTGTGTGTGTGTGTGTGTGTGTGTGTGTGTGTGTGTGTGTGTGTGTGTGTGTGTGTGTGTGTGTGTGTGTGTGTGTGTGTGAGTGTCACTTCCACACTTTGACGATGCCGTCCCTGGAGGCGGTGACGATGAAGCCCTGCGTGGTCTGGAAGGTGGCGATGTCCGTCACGATGTCATGGTGACCAACAGGAAGTGAGTCTGGTCCGCGGCGAGGGGTGTCCTCCAACACGCCGCTCTTCTGCTTACTGTGGATCTCCTGAAGAGAAAATAATAATAATAATTAAATAAATATAAACTAATAAATGTATTGGAGCATTAGCCAATAGGAGCGCAAGTGTGACAAAGTGTGTGTGTGTGTGAGTCTGTCCGTCTTTTCTTCCGTCTGTTTGACGTGGCAAGGCGTCCATGAAGAAATGAACACAACCACTTCTGATATGTGTGTGTGTGTGTGCGCTCACCTGAACCACCTCGGTGCCCTCGATGATCTTCCTGCTGTACAGCACAGAGGGACAGTGCAGGGAGTCGTTGGCCCCCCCCGCCACGATGTACGACCTCTCAGGGTACACCAGGTCCCAGAACCTGCACACACACACACACACACACACACACACACACACACACACACACGTTATCATTTATATAAGTTATTATCATTATTTAAAGGAACTACAGCACGGTCACATGTCTTCACGACACCACCGCTAAGCTAAAGGAGGCTAATGTTGGGCTATAAAGGAACTACAGCACGGTCACATGACTTCACGTCACCACCGCTAAGCTAAAGGTGGCTAATGTTGGGCTATAAAGGAACTACAGCACGGTCACATGACTTCACGTCACCACCGCTAAGCTAAAGGAGGCTAATGTTGGACTATAAAGGAACTACAGCACGGTCACATGACTTCACGTCACCACCGCTAAGCTAAAGGTGGCTAATGTTGGGCTATAAAGGAACTACAGCACGGTCAAATAAGTTCACATCACCACCGCTAAGCTAAAGGAGGCTAATGTTGGACTATAAAGGAACTACAGCACGGTCACATGACTTCACGTCACCACCGCTAAGCTAAAGGAGGCTAATGTTGGACTATAAAGGAACTACAGCACGGTCACATGACTTCACGTCACCACCGCTAAGCTAAAGGAGGCTAATGTTGGACTATAAAGGAACTACAGCACGGTCACATGACTTCACGTCACCACCGCTAAGCTAAAGGAGGATAATGTTGGGCTTGATAACGTTTAGTCGTCTTATTTGTACTGTAGTTTTGACTCCATATTATTTTAGTGTCCGTCATACCGCTGCCTTTTTCATTTCTGAACAACACACAGACGATCCTCAGTCGTGTATCTGCGGTCTAAAGAGTGACGCACACAGCTGGGAGACCAGGGGACACAAAAGAGTGACGCACACAGCTGGGAGACCAGGGGACACTAAAGAGTGACGAACACAGCTGGGAGATCAGGGGACACTAAAGAGTGACGCACACAGCTGGGAGACCAGGGAACACTAAAGAGTGACGCACACAGCTGGGAGACCAGGGGACACTAAAGAGTGACGCACACAGCTGGGAGACCAGGGGACACTAAAGAGTGATGCACACACATGACATTTTAGACCAGATACACACGTAGAGAGAGTTTACTGGGCTTTAGTCGACCTCAGTGGTTTTTATAAAACATTGTTGGGAACATTTAGTTTGAGCGTTTGTTTGATTTAAAGAGTTTTATGTTGCGTGAAAGCGTTGTTGTTGTTGTACCTGATCCTCATGTCAGATCCAGCCGTCAGCAGCAGAGGGTTTCCATCAGCAGGGCTGCAGTAGATCCCATGCACACTGTGAGGAGAGGGCTGACACACACACACACACACACACACACACACACACACACACACACACACACACACACACACACACACACACACACACACACACACACACACACACACACACACACACACACACACACACACACACACACACACACACACACACACACACACACACACACACACACACACACACACACACACACACACACACACACACAGTGTGAATACATTAAATACAATTTTTTTAATATTTTTTTTAATTATTTATCTATATTATTATCCTTATTGTTATTATTTTATTATTTAATCTTTATTGTTATTTACATTATTTATATCATTATTATTACTCCTGAGCTAAATGTCGTTAGCAGCCAAACGCTCCTCTATGTTCAGCTGCTGATGTTTTAGAAAGTGTCCATCGATAACCTGAGGAGGACTCTCTTTCCTACTGACATCCATTTAGTCAAATAACACACACACACACACACATACACACACACACACACACACACACACACACACACACACACACACACACACACACACACACACACACACACACACACACACACACACACACACACACACACACACACACACACACACACACACACACACACACACACACACACACACACACACACACACACACACACACACACACACACACACACACACACACACACACACACACACACACACACACACACACACACACACACACACACACACACACACACACACACACACACACACACACACACACACACACACACACCTACCTGCATCTCAGACAGTGGAGGAGCAGAGCTCGCCCACAGGGTGAACTTACGATCCCCCGTCTCCATGTCCCACATCGACACTTCATTGTTCCCCTGCACAGCTACACACACACACACACACACACAGGGTGAGACAATGAAAGGGCTTTTGCTGTTTACATGACACCAACCCACTGTTAACCTGTACGTCATGGCCCCGCCCCTTTTTGGGTGAACACCTTTGCCGTCATGTGACTGGGGGTCAAATCAGATTCAGAGGTTTGAAGGTAAAGAAAATCTGTTTTGTTTTGTATTGTTTGACGCCCACAGCAGCTTTGAGGCGCCAGCTCTTTGTTTTCACTGGAAAGTGGGCGGGGCCGTTATTTACAAAGTGATTTACACTTCATCTTGATTATTCTAAACATCCAGACGGATGCCCCTCTCACCTGCGATGACCCAGGACTGGTAGAGAGGATGCATCAGCAGCCGTCTGATTCGTGCTCGGGCGGGGTGGGTGTGGTTAGAGATGGGCAGCTGGAACCGCATATCCCAGCATGCCATGGTGCCGCTGCTCGTACCTGTGGAAGAAACAGGAAGTGGGGAGATTAACTACAGGAAGTACTCCGATAGGTCCTGCCCCTATACAGTCTATGATGGGAACACATATTTGAATTTTGCATTAGTCCATATAGCGAATT
>JAPTMU010000251.1:287711-333969 GCA_028583405.1 Pogonophryne albipinna
ACTAGTTCCTGAACAGTGTCCTTCACATGCTGATATCCAAGAGAGGGAGTTACACAGTCACAAGATGGAGGAATAGAAAGCAGTATTCAATGGTTACTTCAGATTAGCTCCACGTCAGAAATGAGCATGCTTGATGTCTCTCTCCATAGAGGCTGAATCATCATGTTAATCACATAGCTATCATCTGCCTCAAACAGTCCTGATGCTCTTCTAGGTAATCACACATCCTGTCATGTTCACAGCTACAGTTGATACCTTTGTTAGCATGCTACTCTCATGTTGGAAGAGGACATTCAGTGTTTTCCTCTTTCAAGGACAGAAAGTGCATAGTTTAGGAGGGTAAAAGATAATGGTAAGAAGGCGGACTGTGTGCGTCTGAGAGCTGGTGACGAAGTTAATGCTCTGGGAACATAAACACATCTTCCTCCTGCACTCAAGTTGTCCTCAACAAAGAAGACATAGTAGGTTGAACCAGGTGACTGTGACTCGCTCTCATCCCTGATCGTCCCTGATGTCTGTCTTAATGCATGTTGTAGCAACGCTCCGGGACTGGCAGCGTTGCTAACAAGTATATAGACTTGTTGCACTCTTGTGTATTTTATTATATGTTGCATTGTGGGAGGAGCTCAGGTCAGAAGAACGTCATGGCCGTTTCTACACTGAAGCTCATGAGCATCTGATGAAACCTTTGAATCTTGAAAGAAGTCAACTTTAAAGTCAATCTTTCAGTTTGTGTACAGAGAGAGAGATCGGAATAACGTTTCCAACAAAGATACGAATGTGTATGAAAGTATGTGATGTTACCGTGGGCGGCTGGGTGGAGGCGGGCTCCTGCGACCCGAACATGCTCTTCCACTCCTCGTTCATGGTGGAGTCCTGCTTGGTGTGCTTCCTCGCTGCAGGAGGACAACAACAACAACAACAGGTTCATTAAAGCACCGCGGCACACACGTTGCAGCCGGATGTAATCAGCCTGTAGACGGAGAGAGAGAACGTTCCAGATGCTCCCAGCTGATCATGAATCATTCAGGAAGAGACACAGCATGGAAGAAAGATGAAAGGGAATGATCTTAAGAACCAAATCGTTAATATCAAAATACTCTAATACAGATCATGTTTAGAATCTTATTTGAGTAAAATTAGCAATGAAGTTAAAGTGTTTAAATATTAAATAGTTTTTTATGTATTTATTATTTTAATTGTTTGGAAAAAAACACAAATTAAGTAACATGTTGAACGTAGGGTCTTCAAACCCACATTTACTCAATACAATGTGGGTTTGACAGTTTTTCTTGTATATATATTTTTATGTATTTATTCATTTAGTTTGTTGATAGAAATGAAAATGATACTTTTAGGGTATTCCCACAAATAATGAATTACTGTTCCATCATGTTTCTGTTGTCCTGTATAAAAGCAGCAGTGTCACCTCTCTTGTCGTCGGGCTCGGCTCTGGGCTTCACCAGGTCCACCTGCCGGCCGGTGATCCCCAGGGTCAGCAGGTCGATGACCCCGCTGAGCCCCTCCCCCGCCGGGCCGGGGTCCCCCATGTTGGCTTTGGCCTTGTTGGACTTCAACATGAAGTCTTTGAGCGCCAGCAGCTTGTCTTCCTCCGGCTCCGTCATCCCCTGCACCGAAAACACAAACAACCCTTACTCTCGTCCCACAGGGAGACTGACGCACACCTGGGCCTCCAGAACATTCACCTGGGCCTCCAGAACATTCACCTGGGCACCCAGAACATTCACCTGGGCCTCCAGAACATTCACCTGGGCCTCCAGAACATTCACATCACCTGGGCATCCAGAACATTCACCTGGGCCTCCAGAACATTCACCTGGGCCTCCAGAACATTCACCTGGGCATCCAGAACATTCACCTGGGCCTCCAGAACATTCACCTGGGCCTCCAGAACAACATTCACCTGGGCCTCCAGAACATTCACCTGGGCCTCCAGAACATTCACCTGGGCCTCCAGAACAACATTCACCTGGGCCTCCAGAACAACATTCACCTGGGCATCCAGAACATTCACCTGGGCACCCAGAACATTCACCTGGGCCTCCAGAACATTCACCTGGGCCTCCAGAACAACATTCACCTGGGCCTCCAGAACATTCACCTGGGCCTCCAGAACAACATTCACCTGGGCCTCCAGAACATTCACCTGGGCCTCCAGAACAACATTCACCTGGGCCTCCAGAACAACATTCACCTGGGCCTCCAGAACAACATTCACCTGGGCCTCCAGAACAACATTCACCTGGGCCTCCAGAACAACATTCACCTGGGCCTCCAGAACAACATTCACCTGGGCCTCCAGAACATTCACCTGGGCACCCAGAACATTCACCTGGGCCTCCAGAACATTCACCTGGGCCTCCAGAACATTCACCTGGGCCTCCAGAACATTCACCTGGGCACCCAGAACATTCACCTGGGCCTCCAGAACATTCACCTGGGCCTCCAGAACATTCACCTGGGCCTCCAGAACATTCACCTGGGCCTCCAGAACAACATTCACCTGGGCCTCCAGAACATTCACCTGGGCACCCAGAACATTCACCTGGGCCTCCAGAACATTCACCTGGGCCTCCAGAACAACATTCACCTGGGCCTCCAGAACATTCACCTGGGCATCCAGAACATTCACCTGGGCCTCCAGAACATTCAGCGGAACATTCAGCTGTGCACACATGGCAATAAAAGCCTTGAACAAACCTGCACTCTCATCTGCACATGTATTCAAGTTCAAAGGCTTTTATTGTCATGTGTGCACAGCTACAGTGTAGTTATATATCAATGACAATCTTAGGCTCCTCCTCCAACAGAGCAACACAATAACACAGATAATAGTGCAGTAAATACAAACAAAATGGAATATATTAGAAACAGTGCAGAATAGTCTATATACAGTAATTGGAATATTTATGTAAATATATTTAACGCGTTCATCCAAACGTCTTTACGGTGATATCCTGATGCATTGTGATTTAAAAGGTTTCTTTATCATCTGGAAATCAGCCATGTTGGCTCAAGCTGCTCCATGTGACAGTTGATCAATGGGGACTGTCCACGACACGATGAACACATCAACTAAACAATAGTCACGTTGTCACTTTGTCTTTGCTGTATTATCATTTTAATTTGTATTCTATTTGATATCTGTGGATCCTGTGTTTCGCTCTGAACCTGTTGCTGCTATGAACGCCTGCATTTCCCCAAGAGGAGAAGTTCCATCTCATGTCTTATGTGGGCGTGGGTACGTTAAGGTTTTAACGGTACTACTACTTGTATCGACCCGGTCCTTAAACGGTACTCTTATCGGTTCTTTTGAGAAAAAAAGTAAACAAATTGTAAATAATGTGAACTTACAGAACTGTAAAAAACAAACAAAAAACAAGTATTTACTGCAAAAACACACAGAGCACCCCAGGTGGGGCAGACAGGTGTGCTGCCAACGGTTCTTCTGGAGGAAGATTAAGGACATAACACCTGACGTGGAAACGTTGCTCGTGGATGGAGCTACAGAGCTGCTAGAAAGACACCCGGTGCATTCCTCCGTCTGGATGTGGAGCACTTTGATAAATGTTTAGACAAAGTGCTCGTGTTACGGCCCTCACATGCTAAACTCTTATTGCACTTTAGGCAACGAGCATCGAGACGGGTAAAGTTTAACCACCTCGGAGCGCGTTCTCTCCGCCGTGTGTGTGTGTGTGTGTGTGTGTGTGTGTGTGTGTAAACCGCCCCGCCCCCTCGCACACAGACGGGAGAGAGATCTCGTCTGGATTGGAAAGATCTAAAATACATCATAGAAGCATTTTGTTGTCTTTTTGCGTCTTAGAAACGGAGTTGGCGAAACTAAGACTGCGATATAATGTTTGTGTAGCAATAATACACGACATATATGTTTTAAATGTCTCCAGTACCGATAAAAAGACCGATAACGTTGGAGCTTAACGGCAGCACGGTTTTTAATAATCCCATCCCTAGTCTTATGTATAAAGTGGAATAAAGCACCACAGCATCAGAGGGGCCGGAGGACGAGATTTGATCAGAACCACTTTGTCTCAACGGGGACATTTGAGGACACCTTCACTTATCCCCATGGCAACAGCCGAGTGAGCGTGAGCAACAGATTCACACGAGGTAAACAAATAAATATGGAAACTGTTAAAACAAGACATCACAACCGTAGAGACTTATATAAAATATAGAAAGCATAAACATCCCTCTGTCTGCATCTTGCCATTTATTTATTTAAATGCACATTTTCTTTCTTTTATTAAACATTTTTATTTTATTATGTTTATATCAATATATACAATTTTAACCTTTTATTGGATATTTTACTTTTTATATTAATATACACTTTTTTAATTTAGTTTTTTATTTTAATAGACAATTTCCTTCAACTCCTTTTATTTATTCAAATATTTGTATTTAAAAAAAATGGTATTAGACATTTGACTTTAACCTATTTGCATATTTGATTCCATTTATCTGTGAAACGGAGCGACTGCGTGATTTGTGAATAGAGCACATGTGAAGCATGCTTGTGGTTTTTCCTCAGAACTTTAAAATAACTAATTTCCCAGACACTGAATGTATTTTCCAGCTTTTACGAGACATCCATCAAACCGACGGTGATGTTTGATTCAGTTTTCAAAGCCAGCGTGTTCCTGATGTCGAACACATGGCGGCAGACAGTGTGTGTTCATTCTGAGGAAGTATTTAAAACCATTCAGCTGCTTCTCTGTGCAGCTCTGAGACCTGATGACACATGGACTCAATCAAAAACAACATGTAGACAGTACACACACACACACACACACACACACACACACACACACACACACACACACCAGCAGCAGCCTTTAGTCAGACACAACACATTAAAGTTCAGAGCAGCGTGGTGTGTGTGTGTGTGTGTGTGTTAAACAGCAGGATGAGACCCCCTGTGGTTCGAGTTAGATCACAGTTATGCAGAGCTGAGTGAATGTTAATTAAGTGTCTTGGGATTTGAACCAGTGCCTCCTGGATCCAAAGATCAACGCACTGAGCCACATCCCCCCTCAACCAATGGGTAGCCAGTATTTGAGTCTGAGAACTGAACGTTTTGGAGGTTCTGGAGGTCAAAAGTGGCGGTTTGGAGTCCTTTAAAACTTTAGAATCAACCAGAAACCAGTCCACAGAGAACAGATATGGCCACTTTCTGGTTTGAACTGCAATTGTTGATCCTGAAAATGTCAGAAATGGATTCAGCGTCCTCAATAACCTCCAGAACCATCCAATTCAGCCAAGCCGTTGTTTAGCCATTTGCTAAACTTAGATCAGGAGTCAGAGCGTTCCCTTTCTCTGGAACCAACTTCCTGTTTCAATCAGAGGGTCCGAACGTTTCAGCATGCGTTGAAGACCTACATTTTTAACAAAGCCGTTCGTTTGATTTGATTTTGATGGTAATTCATTTGAAAGTCTTATGTATTTGTATTGTCTTTTGTTGCATCTTATTTTATTTCTATTTGTATTGTATTCGTCGTGTCTTCTCATGTTGCTGGAACTCCTTCGTAAACAATGTTATTCTTCTGTAAAGCCACGAGACAAACGTGATTTGTGAAATTGGGCTATAGAAATAAAGTTAGTTTGATTAGATCTAAACTGGGTTAGGTGTTCTACGGACCCACCTGTGAGAGCAGCTTCTTCAGCATCTGAGCGATGGCGGGGTCCTCTGCCGCCGGGCATTCTGGGATGGATCCGGCTCGTTTCTTCTGTCTCAGCAGCAGGTGGCGGAAGAGGCTGGCGATGTCTTTGGATCGCAGGGCGTAGTCGAAGATGGAGCGACTGACCGGCTCCTTCAGCACGCTCAGCAGCACCAGCTCCTTATCGATCTGAGGGGATTCAAGCTCCTTTTAAACACTTTCAAGCTCCTTTAAAACACTTTCAAGCTCCTTTAAAAACACTTTCAAGCTCCTTTAAACACTTTCAAGCTCCTTTTAAACACTCTCAAGCTCCTTTTAAACACTCTCAAGCTCCTTTTAAACACTCTCAAGCTCCTTTTAAACACTCTCAAGCTCCTTTTAAACACTCTCAAGCTCCTTTTAAACACTTTCAAGCTCCTTTTAAAACACTCTCAAGCTCCTTTTAAACACTTTCAAGCTCCTTTTAAACACTTTCAAGCTCCTTTTAAACACTTTCAAGCTCCTTTTAAACACTCTCAAGCTCCTTTTAAACACTTTCAAGCTCCTTTTAAACACTCTCAAG
Source organism: Pogonophryne albipinna (assembly GCA_028583405.1). NCBI lineage: Eukaryota > Metazoa > Chordata > Actinopteri > Perciformes > Artedidraconidae > Pogonophryne > Pogonophryne albipinna. The sequence continues at coordinate 293,973 of JAPTMU010000251.1, forward strand.
CTCCTTTAAACACTTTCAAGCTCCTTTTAAACACTTTCAAAACAACTTTTAAACACTCTCAAGCTCCTTTTAAACACTTTCAAGCTCCTTTTAAACACTCTCAAGCTCCTTTTAAACACTCTCAAGATCCTTTTAAACACTTTCAAGCTCCTTTAAAACACTTTCAAGCTCCTTTTAAACACTTTCAAGCTCCTTTAAAACACTTTCAAGCTCTTTTAACACTCTCAAGCTCCTTTTAAACACTCTCAAGCTCCTTTTAAACACTCTCAAGCTTCCTTTTAAACACTCTCAAGCTCCTTTTAAACACTCTCAAGCTCCTTTTAAACACTTTCAAACACATCTCAAGCTCCTTTTAAACACTCTCAAGCTCCTTTTAAACACTCTCAAGCTCCTTTTAAACACTCTCAAGCACCTTTAAAACCCTTTCAAGCTCCTTTTAAACACTTTCAAGCTCCTTTTAAACACTCTCAAGCTCCTTTTAAACACTCTCAAGCTCCTTTTAAACACACTCAAGCTCCCTTTTAAACACTCTCAAGCTCATTTTAAACACTCTCAAGCTCCTTTTAAAACACTTTCAAACACTCTCAAGCTCCTTTTAAACACTCTCAAGCTCCTTTTAAACACTCTCAAGCACCTTTAAAACCCTTTCAAGCTCCTTTAAACACTTTCAAGCTCCTTTTAAACACTCTCAAGCTCCTTTTAAACACTCTCAAGCTCCTTTTTAAACACACTCAAGCTCCTTTTAAACACTCTCAAGCTCCTTTTAAACACTCAAGCTCCTTTTAAACACACTCAAGCTCCTTTTAAACACTCTCAAGCTCCTTTTTAAACACTCTCAAGCTCCTTTTAAACACACTCAAGCTCCTTTTAAACACTCTCAAGCAACTTTTAAAACACTTTCAAGCTCCTTTTAAACACTCTCAAGCTCCTTTTAAACACTTTCAAGCACCTTTTAAACACTTTCAAGCTCCTTTTAAACACTCTCAAGCTCCTTTTAAACACTTTCAAGCAACTTTTAAACACTTTCAAGCTCCTTTTAAACACTCTCAAGCTCCTTTTAAACCCTTTCAAGCTCCTTTTAAACACTTTCAAGCTCCTTTTAAAACACTCTCAAGCTCCTTTTAAACACTCTCAAGCACCTTTAAAACCCTTTCAAGCAACTTTTAAACACTTTCAAGCTCCTTTTAAACACTTTCAAGCTCCTTTTAAACACTTTCAAGCAACTTTTAAACACTTTCAAGCAACTTTTAAACACTTTCAAGCTCCTTTTAAACACTCTCAAGCTCCTTTTAAACACTTTCAAGCAACTTTTAAACACTTTCAAGCTCCTTTTTAAACACTCTCAAGCTCCTTTTAAACCCTTTCAAGCTCCTTTTAAACACTTTCAAGCTCCTTTTAAACACTCTCAAGCTCCTTTTAAACCCTTTCAAGCTCCTTTTAAACACTTTCAAGCTCCTTTTAAACACTTTCAAGCTCCTTTTAAACACTCTCAAGCACCTTTAAAACCCTTTCAAGCTCCTTTTAAACACTTTCAAGCTCCTTTAAAACACTCTCAAGCTCCTTTTAAACACTCTCAAGCTCCTTTTAAACACTTTCAAGCTCCTTTTAAACACTCTCAAGCACCTTTTAAACACTTTCAAGCTCCTTTTAAACACTTTCAAGCTCCTTTAAAACACACTCAAGCTCCTTTTAAAACACTCTCAAGCTCCTTTTAAACACTCTCAAGCACCTTTTAAACACTCTCAAGCAACTTTTAAACACACTCAAGCTCCTTTTAAACACTCTCAAGCTCCTTTTAAAACACACTCAAGCTCCTTTTAAACACTCTCAAGCTCCTTTTAAACACTCTCAAGCTCCTTTTAAACACTCTCAAGCTCCTTTTAAACACTCTCAAGCTCCTTTTAAACACTCTCAAGCAACTTTTAAACACTCTCAATCTCCTTTAAAACACTCTCAAGCTCCTTTAAAACACTCTTCAAGCAACTTTTAAACCCTTTCAAGCCCCTTTAAAACCCTTTTAAGCACTTGAACTTCCCTGTCTTTTTATGCTGCTGCAATGCAAAAATGTCCCAAATTGGGATCAATAAAGAGATCTTATTCTCATCTTATCCTATGAAGCAGGGGATGAAGCAGGTGATGAAGCAGGGGATGAAGCAGGTGATGAAGCAGGGGATGAAGCAGGGGATGAAGCAGGGGATGAAGCGGGGGATGAAGCGGGGGATGAAGCAGGGGATGAAGCAGGTGATGAAGCAGGGGATGAAGCAGGGGATGAAGCAGGGGATGAAGCAGGGGATGAAGCAGGTGATGAAGCAGGGGATGAAGCAGGGGATGAAGCAGGGGATGAAGCAGGGGATGAAGCAGGTGATGAAGCAGGGGATGAAGCAGGGGATTGGGCGGATGCTGAGGAGAGGAGGGTCTGACCTGGATGATGGGCTGCGTGATGAAGGGGTTGAGGTGAGGCATCAGCTTGCAGTAGACGTCGGCCACGTTCAGGTGCTGAGCGATGACCGTGATGAAGCCCACCGCCCCGTAGCGGATCCACAGGTTGGGGTGGCACAGGAAGGGAGGCTGCAGCAGCACGGAGGGAAGGAGGGGCCGGAGAAATTCACATCACAAGTCACACAGTCAAAGGTTCTGACTGCACGGGTGGGTTGCCATGTCAAATCTGATCAGCCTCGCATCTTGGTAGACCCTTTAACTAGTTTACAGAGAGTCAACCCCACATATTGGGGGAAGGTACGTGAACACCTGGGAACAATGGAGATATCTCTGACACCCGTGGTGCTTAGAAGCCCGCGTTCTCACAGTCGTAAAACCCCCCTGTGCCCGCTAGGTCAGGCCATAAAACCTGGTAGTATCAACATATGACTCCATTATCACATTCCATACGGGAGATAAGAAGCAGGGATGGTCGTAAATGTCAACACACAGAATAGGTTAAATATTTTAGAAGTAAAGAGAGAATTATTCCCTAACACAGTGGGCATAACACCGGGCTGACACCCCCCGTTAACAGTTTCACGAGCGTGCTCTCCCCCCCTCCCCCCTCCCCTTCAGACTTGTGTAAAGACTGACGGGTAATACTGGATTTTGACGGAAATGTTACGATCCTGCCCGTCAAAATGATGGGTAGCGGAAAAGTCTAGCGCCACCTCTGATCTGAGTATTCTCTCTCCCCCCCCTCCCCTCTCACCGATGTCGCTGACGAACTCGTAGATGTGGGGTTTCTGCAGCAGCCCCAGCTGACACATGCAGGTGAGCGAGTTGAGAGCTTTGTAGATGACGAACTCCTCGGTGTCGCTGAGGCCCTGCTGCAGCAGAGGCTTCAGGATGGACGAGCTCTGCCAGCCCACGTACGCCGCTACGCCTGCAGGGGGGAGAGAGGGAGAGAGAGAGAGAGAGAGAGAGAGGAGAGAGGGGAGAGAGAGAAAGAGAGAGAGAGAGAGAGGAGAGAGAGAGAGAGAGAGAGAGAGAGGAGAGAGAGAGAGAGAGAGAGGGGAGAGAGAGAGAGAGGGAGAGAGAGAGAGACAGAGAGAGAGAGAGAGAGGGGATGAGAGAGAGAGAGGAGAGAGAGAGAGAGAGAGAGAGAGAGAGAGACAGTGAGAGAGAGACAGAGAGGGTGCATGAATCTCCTTGTGTCTGTTAACTGATCAAAGGTTACATTTTGCTGAATGTACCTTTTAAAGTTCTTAAATAATCTGAGGGGAGCTTCTTGTTGTGTTTCACTTGTGATGCGCCATTCTGGAACGCACTTTGAGCTGCACGCGCTGCATAAAGCGTTGTGGCCCTTACCCACGATGCTGTCGAAGAAGGCCCCCCTGAGGTGCCAGTCGTATGAATAAAGCGTTGTGGCCCCTTACCCACGATGCTGTCGAAGAAGGCCCCCCTGAGGTGCCAGTCGTATGAATAAAGCGTTGTGGCCCTTACCCACGATGCTGTCGAAGAAGGCCCCCCTGAGGTGCCAGTCGTATGAATAAAGCATTGTGGCCCTTACCCACGATGCTGTCGAAGAAGGCCCCCCTGAGGTGCCAGTCGTATGAATAAAGTGTTGTGGCCCTTACCCACGATGCTGTCGAAGAAGGCCCCCCTGAGGTGCCAGTCGTATGAATAAAGTGTTGTGGCCCTTACCCACGATGCTGTCGAAGAAGGCCCCCCTGAGGTGCCAGTCGTATTAATAAAGTGTTGTGGCCCTTACCCACGATGCTGTCGAAGAAGGCCCCCCTGAGGTGCCAGTCGTATTAATAAAGTGTTGTGGCCCTTACCCACGATGCTGTCGAAGAAGGCCCCCCTGAGGTGCCAGTCGTATGAATAAAGCATTGTGGCCCTTACCCACGATGCTGTCGAAGAAGGCCCCCCTGAGGTGCCAGTCGTATGAATGAAGCGTTGTGGCCCTTACCCACGATGCTGTCGAAGAAGGCCCCCCTGAGGTGCCAGTCGTATTAATAAAGTGTTGTGGCCCTTACCCACGATGCTGTCGAAGAAGGCCCCCCTGAGGTGCCAGTCGTTCTTGTCGTTGAGGAAGGTGATCATGTGGGACAGCAGCACGTCGTTGGCTTTCTGCCGGCCGAAGAACACGCAGAGCCTCGTGATGCCGTTCTCCATCAGAGACTGTTTCACGATGTTCTCCGAGTCGCTGAGCAGCGTCACCACCTTCTGCTGAACCATCTCGTGCAGCGCCTGCAGCTCTGCACACACCACACACACACACACACACACACACACACACACACACACACACACACACACACACACACCACACACACACACACACACACACACACACACACACACACACACACACACACACACACACACACACACACACACACACACACACACACACACACACACACACACACACACACACACACACACACACACACACACACACACACACACACACACACACACACACACACACCACACAATGGAGAGTCAATGCAAAGACCCGCTGGGAGCTAACTGTGTGCGACTCGTATGAAGCGAATTACGTCAAGATCTTAGTTGTGTTTGTGTGTGTGTGTGTGTTGTGTGTGTGCTGTGCGTGTGCGCATGTGTGTGTGTGTGTGTGTGAGTACCTGAGTCGTAGTTCTCGTTGGAGTGCAGAGCTTCCTCGGCATCCTCTCCGCTCTGGTCGTGCTCCGTGTTCACGTTGTTCTCCTGAACCAGCTCCAGGAAACGCAGCGCGCTCTCCGCCAGGTGGGCGATGTTCTCTAAACAAGAGAAGCCTGTCTTCAACCCGTCCATCAAGGCACCATAATAATCCCCTGCAGTGTGGTGTGCAAAGGGTCTATCTACTATCTACTACCTTCACCTGGCTGCCCTCACCCTGCTTTATACATGCTCCACTTGTTTAGTTTATTAAATACGGTTACTGGCACCGGATGCTTATTTTGTAAATTGTAATTTGTGTGATTTCAATTTTCATATTTGTGTGCGACGAATAAAGGAATTCTGATTCTGAAAACATTTAGAGTAGGGAACGAAACCCATTCTCAAAGAGTCCCTGGTTCCACATGCTTACAGAGCGTGGCATCGCTACGCTCAGACATCGATGTGGAAAATGCCCGTAAGCCACAAGTAACTGGCGGTGTTTTCGTGTAAGGGCGGAAACACGAGCAACCTGTCCAAACATTTGGCCAGTGCTCCAAATTCAGTCGGAGAAATGTTTTCACCTGCCGAACTCGTAGCTCTGTTTACGAGTAATCCTTACTGCGCCAGGTGTGTTCTGTCCGCACACACACAGGTCACTAAATTACACAAACACGGGTTAGTGATTAATGTCAGAAATGCATTGAGCATCCTCATTAAACCCCAACACCACGCCAACATTGTCCAAATCGGCCAAGCCATTGTTTAACTATTGTTTCCAACGCCATTGGTTTGAATGAATGCTGCTCATGCTGATGGTGTCACATGCAGGTCAGCATCCGGCAGGTTCTATGAGCCGGAGACCCTGCTCGACAGTTATAACCTTAACTTTGGGGTCTCAACATTTCAGGGTTCACTAAGATGGCAGCTAGACTAGCAGTGACTCAAGCTCCCACTGTACATTTCACATTTATATGCAATCTAATATTTAATAATCCATTCCCGGCACAATTAATGTATATATAATATCCTGCTTTATATTTTGTTACTGTAAATGTGTATTTTCAACTTATTTTAATGCTATTTAATTTTATTTGAGACGTTTACATTTTGGATTGTTTATTTCTAGTCTTTTAGTTCCTCCAATGTACTTAGCCTGGTACTTCTGATCTGATCTCATGGGAGCCACTGACCTGCGTAGGCCAGCCTGACGATGGTGGCGTCGTCCTGCGCCAGGTGAGCGATGCCGGGCAGGATGTATTCTGGGTAGATGTTCACGTCGTTCCTCGGCACCTCCTTCACCAGCGCCAGCACTTTGGCGAGCGTGCGCACGGCCTGGGCTCGCACGCGGGGAACGGGGTCGTTGCAGAAGTGCAGCAGGTAGGGCGTGATGCGGTCCAGCAGCACGCCCACGCTGAGCCGCGGCGCCAGGTGCAGCACGAGCTCCAGAGACGCCAGCTTGGAGTCGCAGGAGTGCAGCGTCTGCAGGCAGGAGGTGATGACGGACACCAGCACCATGAGGCCCTGCTCCTCCCGGGGGCTCTGCTTCTCCCGGGGGCCCTGCTCCTCCCGGGGGCCCTGCTCCTCCCGGGGGACCTGCTCCTCCCGGGGGACCTGCTCCTCCCGGGGGACCTGCTCCTCCCGGGGACTCTCAAGGGGAGAGGAAGAGGAGGATCCTGTTCAAGGAGGACAAACGTTATAGATAGAATAGAATTTGAAGATGAAACCCTCTTTAAAAGTTCCCCTATTATACTGTATTTCAACAATATGTTCTAGGTCTCAGATATCTGCAGAACATGTCTCTGAAGTGTTTGGCTCCAAACACCAAACAGATCATTGCAGCATCCCAGAATCCCCTTTATGCAAAATCCACTTCCTCATGTCTCTTCTACATCAACATGTGTCCCCTCTTCTTCATGTCTCTTCCACATAAACATGTGTCCCCTCTTCTCCATGTCTCTTCTACATCAACATGTGTCCCCTCTTCTCCATGTCTCTTCTACATCAACATGTGTCCCCTCTTCTCATGGTCTCTTCTACATCAACATGTGTCCCCTCTTCTCCATGTCTCTTCTACATCAACATGTGTCTCCCTCTTCTTCATGTCTCTTCTACATCAACATGTGTCCCCTCTTCTACATGTCTCTTCTACATCAACATGTGTCCCCTCTTCTTCATGTCTCTTCTACATCAACATGTGTCCCCTCTTCTTCATGTCTCTTCTACATCAACATGTGTCCCCTCTTCTTCATGTCTCTTCTACATCAACATGTGTCCCCTCTTCTTCATGTCTCTTCTACATCAACATGTGTCCCCTCTTCTACATGTCTCTTCTACATCAACATTGTGTCTCCTCTTCTTCCATGTCTCTTCTACATCAACATGTGTCCCCTCTTCTTGCATGTCTCTTCTACATCAACACGTGTCCCCTCTTCTTCATGTCTCTTCTACATCAACATGTGTCCCCTCTTCTTCATGTCTCTTCTACATCAACATGTGTCCCCTCTTCTTCATGTCTCTTCTACATCAACATGTGTCCCCTCTTCTTCATGTCTCTTCTACATCAACATGTGTCCCCTCTTCTTCATGTCTCTTCTACATCAACATGTGTCCCCTCTTCTTCATGTCTCTTCTACATCAACATGTGTCCCCTCTTCTTCATGTCTCTTCTACATCAACATGTGTCCCCTCTTCTTCATGTCTCTTCTACATCAACATGTGTCCCCCTCTTCATGTCTCTTCTACATCAACATGTGTCCCCTCTTCTTCATGTCTCTTCTACATCAACATGTGTCCCCTCTTCTTCATGTCTCTTCTACATCAACATGTGTCCCCTCTTCTTCATGTCTCTTCTACATCAACATGTGTCCCCTCTTCTTCATGTCTCTTCTACATCAACATGTGTCCCCTCTTCTTCATGTCTCCTCTCTACATAACGACAGAGAATCAGCACTTTGGAAACAGGTTGAAACAGAGGGGATTATGGGTAATGCTGCAATGATCTGTTTGGGTGCTTCAGCCAATCAGAGACAGGCTCTGGATATATCTGAGACAGTACAATAGGGGACCTTTGAGAATGTCCTCCCCAAATGAAGAAGAGGCCCCTCACCCCCCGCAGGGGTTGAGCAGGATGTTGTCCAGGTCTTTGCGGATCACCAGCACTCGATCGTCGGCGGACCTGGAAGGTCTCCTTTGGGCGAACTGAGCCATGTAGGGCTGCAGGAAGGTGTAGAAGATTGTCCGGGAACGCCTTGCCTCTCTGCTGCTTCAGGTACTCCTCCGCTGTCAGGCGCTTCTCCGGCTCCCTCTGCACCATCTGAGACACCTGAGAGACAACATCACCATGTGAGACACCTGAGACACAACATCACCACCTGAGACACAACATCACCATCTGAGACACCTGAGACACAACATCACCACCTGAGACACAACATCACCATCTGAGACACCTGAGACACAACATCACCACCTGAGACACCTTAGACACAACATCACCATCTGAGACACCTGAGAGACAACATCACCATGTGAGACACCTGAGAGACAACATCACCATGTGAGACACCTGAGAGACAACATCACCATGTGAGACACCTGAGACACAACATCACCATGTGAGACACCTGAGACACAACATCACCATGTGAGACACCTGAGAGACAACATCACCACCTGAGACACAACATCACCATGTGAGACACCTGAGACACAACATCACCATGTGAGACACCTGAGACACAACATCACCATCTGAGACACAACATCACCATCTGAGACACCTGACAGACAACATCACCATGTGAGACACCTGAGACACAACATCACCATGTGAGACACCTGAAAGACAACATCACCATGTGAGACACCTGAGAGACAACATCACCATGTGAGACACCTGAGAGACAACATCACCACCTGAGACACAACATCACCACCTGAGACACAACATCACCATGTGAGACACCTGAGAGACAACATCACCATGTGAGACACCTGAGAGACAACATCACCATGTGAGACACCTGAGAGACAACACACCATGTGAGACACAACATTACCATGTGAGACACCTGAGACACAACATCACCATGTGAGACACCTGAGAGACAACATCATCATGTGAGACACCTGAGAGACAACATCACCATGTGAGACACCTGAGACACAACATCACCATGTGAGACACAACATCACCATGTGAGACACCTGAGACACAACATCACCATGTGAGAGACCTGAGACACAACATCACCATGTGAGACACCTGAGAGACAACATCACCATGTGAGACACAACATCACCATGTGAGACACCTGAGACACAACATCACCATGTGAGACACCTGAGAGACAACATCACCATGTGAGACACCTGAGACACAACATCACCATCTGAGACACCTGAGAGACAACATCACCATGTGAGACACCTGAGACACAACATCACCACCTGAGAGACAACATCACCATCTGAGAGACAACATCACCACCTGAGAGACACCTGAGACACAACATCACCACCTGAGAGACACCTGAGAGACAACATCACCATGTGAGACACCTGAGAGACAACATCACCATGTGAGACACCTGAGACACAACATCACCACCTGAGAGACAATACAACATTGCATTGTCCCGTTCATGGTGTGAACAACTTAATGTATATAATTCTTTACAAAACATAAAAAACAAAACCATTTCTACGAATTCTCCGAACCCGAAAAGCAGCAGGGAGAAGAAAGGAGTCTGATCGCACCACCTGCCGCTTCCTCAACAGAAAGTAAATAACTAGAAACAGATGTCTTTCTATTTCACATGCTAATCAGAAGAGTATCGAAGGACAAATAAGAGAAACACTAACACATACAAAGTGACAGTTAATGGGAAGAAATGTAAACAAATAAACAAAAACAACACCAAAACAAGGCAAAGACATCACACAACAAAAACATCACTTCCTGTTACACAACAACCACCCTGGGGTCTTTCAATCCAAGGCTGAAGACCTTCCTGTCACGCAGCGTCCACACGGCGGCGTGCGTTGAAGCTTGCCGGTGGGCGTGTCTGAAACTCGACCAACAACCAATCACATGAATCTCCCGGCCCGGACACACAAGCACGCGGTTTGATTGGCTAGAGCTTGTACTGGCATATGATTTGATTGGCTGACGCTTCCGTTGAAGCTTCAACGCACGCCGCCGTGTGGACGGGCCGTTACACCATCAACCTGAAGGACACTCAGATCCTCCAATAGAAGTACCTAGAGCGCATTACAAGAACACTGGGGAGGCTGCTTTCTGCTTTTATATCGCAGCAACTTCAATTGGAAATGTTTTCAAGTAAATTAAAGACCTATCTTTTTAATTTGTCTTGTCTCATTTGGGGCAACTGTACTTTTTTTAGTAGTATCACTGTTCATGTGTTCGTGTTTTATTGTTCTCCTGATTTATGGTTCAGTGATATAACTGTTTCCTTATACCTTGTTTTTAATTACACACCAAGCTGACACCAAAGAACTCACACAGACGAACCGGGCTGTTGCGTCTCCTCACGTCTCTGCGTCTTGGCCATGTGTCGCACTGGAACCGCAAAGACTTCAGCCGACGGCCAAGAAGCACGTACGAACTGCGCATGCGTGAGTGGCAATAACTCTCCTGACCAGCAGGCGGCGGTAGTGTGTATTCGTCATTCAAAAGAGGCAACAAGACAGACTGCGTGATACACCGAGAGAAGAAGAACAGACTGCGTGATATAAACAAGCAACAAATAGCGTGTTCCATTTTCCCTCGACAGCGAGAAGCTCACGGGGTTTTCCCGAACCTGTCGAGAGCTGGAGTTAAATTAAATCTCACATTTGCCTTCTTAATCGTTTGTTTGGGTCCCTCACTTCCGTTTCGCTTCTCCTGCACTGATTCGCTAGCTGAACAGCCAATCAGAGTGATTTCTTTTTCCGACTGCCTTCGGCCGAAAAGGCGTCGGCCCGGCTTAAAAGACCCGACGGTGTCACACCAATCTGAGTAGGGCGTGTCGACGCTCATCGACGGCCTGACGCCCACCAACGCCGATAATCGGCCTGGTGTGTCCGTGCCTTAAAGCCCCTGACACACCTACCCGATTTTGGGAGTCAGAGGCCGTCAGAGGCAGTCGGGCATTCGCGGCGCCCTACTCAGGTTGGTGTGTCCCGCACCATCGTTGCTTTACGGCACATTTTCACACCTCCCGAAAGTCAGCCAAAGAAATCACTCTGATTGGCTGTTGCCTCTTTTGAATGACGAATACGCACTACCGCTGCCTGCTGGTAAGGACAGTTATTGCCACTCGTCGACTGAAGTCTTTGCGGTGTGTTCGTAGGCGGGCGGCGTAGGCGGGCGGCGTAGCCGACGCAGGCGACGTAGCGGATGTAAAAGTCGGGACGCCTTCGGTACGCGTTCTTTGGTCTCAGGTTGGTGTGTCGCGGCCTTTACACCATCAACCTGTGAGGACCCTACTTGCCAACCTTGAGACCTCAGAAATCGGGAGCATTTCAAAAGCAACCTCCCTAAAAGACCGTCTTATTCCAAGAATCTTCATTTCAGTATAACGGAAAGGTTTCCTCAATAACGTTCCAAAGGGGGGTTCGTTCAGCACGAATCACTTGAAGGATGAGTTCAGAGAGAAAGGGAGGAAAGGGAGGAAAACTCTTTCTGTTAAAAAGTGAGCGATGATTGAGAGTCAGAGCTCAACCTTTCAGATGTGTGATCTCGCACTGCTCTGTGACTTTCATTCATGTTTTATTACCTTTGTTTTTAAATGCCATGTTATGACATGTTTCTTAAAGCTCTTGATGTCTTTCATGTCTGTAAAGCACTTTGAATTGCCTTGTGTTGAAAGGTGCTCTATAAATAAACTTGCCTCACGATTGTATAATTATTCGTTAGTTTGTCTCCATACGTCTCCACAGGTGTGTGTTCAGGTGTGTTCAGGTGTGTGTGCTGTAATGATTACCAGCTCTCTGACGCTCTGGTCCTCGATCTTCAGGAGGACGTGCTCCGTCTGGAAGTTTCCTTTCCGGTACGCCAGCAGCTGGGAGAGGTCGAAGAGAGGGACGCCTTCCGTGAAGAGCTCCGCGATCACACAGCCTGCAAACACAGGAGAACTCTGTAGTCCAGCGCTCAATCAAACTGCCTTTGAATACACCGTCATCATAATAATTCATGTTCCCCATGGCCTTTGACCCCTAACCCATCAGCGTCCCCCCTGCTTCCACTCCTATTTCATTTGTATTACCTTATTATTTGCCCTTTTGTTTATTTGTTTGTTCACCATGTAAAGCGGCCTTGGGTCCTTGAAAGGCGCTATACAAACTACATATGCACTACATTAATGCACACAATATCTGTTTGTTTTTTCATTACTGCACATATTTTATTCCATTCTATTTCAATGTAAGCACTGCTATATTTTGCTATATTTTTAATTATTTCTTAATGTTATTATAGTTTTCTTTAAATAGTTTTCGATCTGTGTCTTTAATCTTTGTTTCACTTTCATGTATGCACCACGACACCAAGTCAAATTCCTCGTACGTGTAAACCTGCTGATAAACCTGGTTCTGAAAAGAGGCGTTATGCTTACTTACTTACGTCAGAATTAGATTTTCTTACTCGAAATTTGAGTTTTTCTCAGAATTTGAGTTTTTCTCAGATTTTGAGTTTCTCAGATTTTGACTTTTTTGTGAGAATTTAAAAAAAATTACTCGATATTTGACTTTTCTCAGAATTTGATTGTTGTACTCGAAATGTCGCTTTTTACTCAGAATTTTAGTTTTTAAGAATTTCACTTTTTTCTATTTCAATGTAAATACTGCTATATTTTTTAAATGTTATTATAGTTTTCTTAAAATAGTTCTGTGTTTTTAATCTTTGTGGGAATGACAACACAGTATTTTGTGAAAAACAGACGAATTGACAAGAATAATAAATCCATGCATGATCGAATGTATTTGAAATGAAATCACTTTCATCAAATTCAGCCACGATGAGCTTAATATCTTTTTTGAATTATTGATCAAATGCTTATATAAATGCAATTATATCATTTTGCACGTGAAACATTGAATACAATAATTTCACAACTTAATTATTTGTATTGATCTAAAATGACATTTGAATCAGTTTTTAGTGCACAAGTTAGATACTGTTTAATGTGCATGATGAGGAAATGATCGAGGCGGCTCCTCGGCTTCAAACTAACTTCTGTGAAACTGGCCTCAGATCAGGGTCTGAGCTGTGGTGTGTATTAGGGATGGGAACGATTCATCGAATATTCAATATGATTCAGGTATTCGAATAGGACTCATTTTTTGTTATGGGAGGGGTGCCTCGTCGTCTACGAAAGCACTGGTATCGTGCTCTCTGCGCCTCCCATCATCTACGGTGAGCACTGCCTGCATTTCTGCCTTCATTTCACAAAATAAAGAGACGTTATCAGTGTTTCTGTAAGATCGTGAGCTCAGAAACATCAGAGATCAGACTCAGCAATACAATAACATAGTTTCAGGCCTTTTAAACTTAATAAATGCATACAATAAACAATAACATTTAAAATCATGAGCGTTTGAACATTTTAGGACAAACATTTTTTATAGAAACGTATGAATTCCTATGTAATAAAATGCTTTTGTATTAGGGCTGAGCCAAACGATTGTTTTCATTATTGATGAATGTGCCAATTATTTCTTTCTATTAATTGTGGTCTTAAAAATGAGAAAATCATTTGACAAATGTCCACATTTCTTCAAATCCAAATGGATTTCTTTAACTACTGTTATGGAAATGATGGTATTAAAGCTTAATACAGTGTAATCCTAATGAAAGGTAACGGCTGTATCCTGGAAAATGGTGTTAAGGAAATTGTGTGATCAAATGCATTAACATTGCTAACTGTAAAGTGTTTCTCTGATTAGGTCAAACCCTGGGAGTGATCAGCAGGTGTCTTTGGAAGGGGGTTTGATGACACTACAGGAAGAGAGGATGGGTGGAAGGAATTTACAATTAGGGGTTATTTGTGTATCCCATTGTTCTTTGAGGGGTTTGAGTTTAAGCACACAGCGCTGTGCCATAGGGCCTCACATGATGTTGTGTTGTCATGTGGGTTATCTTTGAATGTTTCCCTTTAAGAGTGGCTGTAACAGAACAGGGCATCTTGTCTGTTTGCTAGCATTAAAACGAAGATTTCAAAATACTTTATATCGATATTGTGTTTCTTTGCATATTTGCCTAACTCATCTATTACTCATGACCGCAGCTGATTTGAAGTTGCTACGACATTGTCTTGTTTTGTCCATCTAGAAACCCAAAGATATATATTGGTATTTTGAGAGACTGCAAACTCAACTTTTAGCCTTTTCTTTGCATGAAATGTGACATCAACGTTCTGCAGATCAATTAGCAGACTAGTTGATTACATATTATCAAATGGTTTGATTCAATATGTACGACAGTGCCATTTTAAATACGTTAAAAACACGTGCAACGTTTCACTCTAACGGAGAATCCTACACAACAAACATGGCGTCAAAACGGAGTAATGTGTGGACATGTTTCTCCCAGGTTAGTGAGAGCGGTGTCGAGTGCAAACTATGCAAAGTTAAACTTGTGTATCTGAGGTCCTCCAGCTCAATGCTTAACCACATACCATTTATTATTACAACCTTTTTTTTGTATTCATTTAAAAAACAAAGAAATGTGGTGGCGAAGTCGATAGGGACTTGGCTTGGCAACTGGAAGGTCACCAGTTCAAGTCCCGGCAAGACCAAGTGCTACCGAGGTGTCCCTGAGCAAGGCACCGTTCCCCACACTGCTCCCTGGGCGCCGTTCAAAATGGCAGCGCACTGCTCCTAACACAGGATGGGTCAAATGCAGAGAAACAATTTCCCCACGAGGGATTAATAAAGTATATCAAAATCAAAAAAGGAAAAAAAATGGGATATGTTGTGAATGGGTTAACAGTCACCAGACCCAGGTTCATCCCACAGGCCATCAGACCGTTGAACACCTGGACTGTTGAAAGAACATCCATAACATTCATCTGTTTGCAGCTTACACGTTATGTATCTAATATTTCATATTCCAATCACTTGTAGACTCTTATTGCACTATTTGATCTGTGTTATTGTGTTGCTCTGTTGGAGGAGCCTGTGACCTCAGATGTTCATCGTCATAACTGTAGCTATGTGCGTATGACTAATAAAAGCCTTGAACCTTGAGCTTTTTTTCGGGGTGGAATATTCGAGTATAAATGTGCTTTTAAATTCCCTAGCGTGTGTTTGAACCTGATGGAGGCTCTCATGCTCTGAAGCACCTGCAGAGAAGATGTCCATGGCCTGCCTCAGCTCCCCCCGGCCCCTCTGGTTGTTGCTGCTCAGATCCACCAGCGGCGTGTTGTGGTCGCTCTCCGTGGTGAACATGCTCCCGTCCACGAACCTCTCCGGGGCGATGTAGCACGTCCTGCGCCGCGACGTGTCGAAGAAGTAGTTGAAGTCTGCGGGGTTGTCCTCGGGCAGGAAGGTGGGCTTGAAGCTGGCGAAGTCTGTGAGCAGCACCCAGTTCCAGCTGGTCACCATCACGTTCTCCGTCTTGATGTCTCCGTGGCGCACGCCGGCTTTGTGCGCCTGGTCGACGGCGCTTGAGGATCTGGAAGGCGAGCCAGCGCTTCTCCACGTTGTTGAGGAAGGGCCGCGTGCTGATGCGGTCGTACAGGTTGTCGCGGACGTACTGACGGAACAAGATGGCGGCCTTCTCCGTCAGCGAGGTCTTCTGGAAGGGCAGGCAGTTCTGGCAGGAGTGCAGCCGGATCTTCAGCTCCTCCAGCTCCTGCTTGTAGCTGGTGAGGGGCAGCGAGGGGTCCTGGATGGCGAACACTTTGACCACCACCAGGCCCTCGCGGTGTTTGGCCCGCGCCACCTTGAAGAAGCGGGTGCTGCCCAGGCTCTTGTCGTACTCGTGGTCGTGGATGTCGGAGAAGTAGCTGTCCACAGAGAGGATCTGCGAGGGGGCGATGCCCGCCAGCTGGTTGCCCATCACGCCTCAACTCCTCTCTGAGGGAAATAAAGACAATAATAAGGTTTCAGAGCATCAGAGGCTTACACCATCTTCAACTGTGCAATACCAACAATCCTTTAGCTGTATAACCTGTGTAGTACTGATTATACTTTATTTTTACTGTATTATTATTATTATTAATATTCTATTTAATATTCCATTCCTCAAATACTTATGTATATATAATATCCTGCTTTATATTTTGTTACTGTACATTTGTAATTCAAAATGTATATTTTCTTTTATTCAAGTACAAGATCTGAGTACTTCTACTTTTACTCAAGTACAAGATCTGACTTTTACTCAAGTACAGGATCTAAGTACTTCTACTTTTACTCAAGTACAAGATCTGACTTTTACTCAAGTACAGGATCTGAGTACTTCTACTTTTACTCAAGTACAGGATCTGAGTACTTCTACTTTTACTCAAGTACAAGATCTGACTTTTACTCAAGTACAAGATCTGAGTCAAATGTGTGATATTGGGCTATATATTTGATTGATTGATATAGTAAGTACAAGATCTGAGTACTTATGTCACCTCTGATGCTACTTCATACTGCATTGCAGTGTTATTTGACAGCTTTATTTACTTTATTTGTATTTTATATTGATAATTATATATATTCCTTTTGCATACAAAAGGTGAAATACACACTGACACAAAATGGGTTCTTTTTGAAAGGGTAATTCTAACTTTAGGGAAACTGCTAAGTGGAGAACTAGAATCACGTGACTCAGCAACACAAACAGCTCTTTGACAGCTAACCGTTATTAGCTCCATCAAACAGAAGAGTTAGAAACACATAACAACACAACCATACAGTTATACGTTCAAACACTTAATACAGGTTATAATATGTATTGTTACCAGTTGCTGTAGATTGGACTGTTTTTGTTGTTGTTGTGTTTGCTAACGGCTGCAACGGCTACTAACGGCTACTAACGACTGCTAACGGCTGCTAACGCTGACAAACTAACGGAGATATATTCTTCATATCTCGCATATCAGCTCAGACAGCCGCCCTGCTCCCGTAATATCCGGCTGTCTTCCCGCAACGAGAACCGTAACCGTTAATAGAAGAAGCAGAAGCCGGATCACTCAGTTAGCATGTTAGCCGTTTCCAGCTGTTGTTGTTGTTGTTCATCCGGGTCGTCTTCTTCTTCTTCTTCTTCGCACCTAACGTTTAAGCTGCATTACCGCCTCCTACTGGACTGGAGTGTTGGAGTGTGGAGTTCCTACTGGACAGGAGATCCTACTGGAATGGATTTCCAACTGGACTGAGTTCTACTGTACTAGAGTTCCTACTGGACTAGAGTTCTTACTGGACTAGAGTTCTTACTGGACTAGAGTTCATACTGGACTGGAGTTCTTACTGGACTAGAGTTCTTACTGGACTAGAGTTCATACTGGACTAGAGTTCTTACTGGACTGGAGTTGCTACTGGACTAGAGTGTTGGAGTGTGGAGATCCTACTGGACTGGAGTTCCTACTGGACTGGAGTTCCTACTGGAATAGTTTTCCAACTGGACTGGAGTTCTTACTGGACTAGAGTTCCTACTGGACTAGAGTTTCTACTGGGACTGGAGTTCTTACTGGACTGGAGTCTTACTGGACTGGAGTTTCTTACTGGACTGTAGTTCTTACTGGACTGGAGTTGCTACTGGAACTAGAGTGTTGGAGTGTGGAGTTCCTACAGGACTAGAGTTCATACTGGACTAGAGTTCCTACTGGACTGGAGTTCTTACTGGACTGGAGTTCTTACTGGACTAGAGTTCATACTGGACTGGAGTTCTTACTGGACTGGAGTTACTACTGGACTAGAGTGTTGGAGTGTGGAGATCCTACTGGACTGGAGTTCCTACTGGAATAGTTTTCCAACTGGACTGGAGTTCTTACTGGACTAGAGTTCCTACTGGACTAGAGTTCTTACTGGACTAGGAGTTTCTTACTGAGCTGTGGAGTTCTTACTGGACTGGAGTTCTTACTGGACTAGAGTTCATACTGGACTGGAGTTCCTATTGGAATGGATTTCCTACTGGACTGGTCTTACTGGACTTAAGTTCTTACTGGACTGGAGTTCTTACTGGACTAGAGTTCCTACTGGACTGGAGTTCTTACTGGACTAGAGTTCATACTGGACTGGAGTTCCTATTGGAATGGATTTCCTACTGGACTGGTCTTACTGGACTTGAGTTCTTACTGGACTGGAGTTCCTACTGGACTGGAGTTCCTACTGGACTGGAGTTCTTACTGGACTAGAGTTCATACTGGACTGGAGTTCTTACTGGACTAGAGTTCATACTGGACTGGAGTTCCTACTGGAATGGATTTCCTACTGGACTGGAGTTCTTACTGGACTGGAGTTCTTACTGGACTGGAGTTCTTACTGGACTGGAGTTCCTACTGGACTGGTGTGTTGGAGTGTGGACCACAAATCACGGGAGCAACGAGGAAGAAGGATACAAAACAAAGTACAACAAAAATAAAAAGAGGGTGGGTCAAAGAGGACACCTGGGTCATTGTGTATTCAAATTCAACATTCAAAGGTTTTATCATCAGATGCTCATAAGCTACAGTACAGTGTAGACATTCTTCTGACCTGAGCTGCTCCAACAATGCAACATATAAAATCAAATCTTATCATTTTCAGAAATAGGCACATTGCGCTTAGTGGTTCATCAGATTAACAGCCTTCACTGCGGATGGTTTTATGGTCTCAATGTGTCTAAAGGTCCCTAAAAATAAAAATAACTGTAGAAAAAGAAACAAAATCTGCGTGCATACCATCCCCTTTGAAGTATGTACAATGTACTTGAAGTTTCACCTGCTCTTATTGTGAAAGTATTACCGGAAGTGGTCAGCAGTAGTAACTGTGACACCCCTACGTAGATAAAGTGTTGGAGACCCCTGCTCTAATGGGTCCGAATAGAATGACAAATATCGTTAGTTCGCCTATTCTTAAATACTCTTCGAGCAGTAGGTAGCGCATTAATGACCTTGTTAATTTAAGACAATACAATGAAGTGACGAGAGAGGGTTCAAATCAACGCTGAAGCGCGGATAAATAAATAAATAGGAAGACTGAGTCCTGGACCAACTTCTATCCCCAATTTGTTTTCATTTTCAGGGGGGCCAGAGGGGGGGTCCAAAGACAGTGTTAGGGGGGCACTGGCCCCCCCTAGAACCGCCCCTGCACGCTGTATCCAGTTCTTATTATACATCCATGACGTGGACAGCCTGCTCTTATTGTGAAAGGTTTTCCGGAAGTGGTAAGCAGTAGTGACATCGGCCCTACGTAGACCAGCCTGCTCTTATTCCGAAAGTGTTCCCGGAAGTGGTGATCTGTTCGCTGCGTGAGTAAATCGCTCCGCGGTGGGATTTCACGGAAGATGCTGAAGAAAACGGGAGCCCCTGGTAAGTTAAACCCTGAGTGACTTTTCTTTATGTAATGTAGACTAATTTAACGACAGAATCCGGAAACATATCCAGGAGAAAAACCCAGATTGTTTTGACACCGACTCCTCTGGAGATAGAAGCCCCGCCGCGATGCGAGGCAGGCGGCAGGTTGTTTGTTTATCTGTGAGTGGTGGTCTGAGATTAGGTTAGCCTGCTACTGTGACCCGGGATCAGGATGCTAGTGTTAGCCTGGCTCCTGCTACTGTGACCCGGGATCAGGATGCTAGTGTTAGCCTGGCTCTGTTGAAATGTTGGGGGACCGGAGGTGACTCAGCGTGGTGTGTGGGGGCTGTTAACGCGGGTTAGGTGGACCAGATTCGGTTTCCTCGAACCTTTTAGCCGGCCGGCGGCGGTTGTAGCATGTTAGCTCACTGTGGCTAACATGAAGGTAATTGTGTGTGTGTGTGTGTGTGTGTGTGTGTGTGTGTGTGTGTGTGTGTGTGTGTGTGTGTGTGTGTGTGTGTGTGTGTGTGTGTGTGTGTGTGTGTGTGTGTGTGTGTGTGGTGTGTGTGTGTGTGTGTGTGTGTGTGTGTGTGTGTGTGTGTGTGTGTGTGTGTGTGTGTGTGTGTGTGTGTGTGTGTGTGTGTGTGTGTGTGTGTGTGTGTGTGTGTGTGTGTGATGAGTCACATGATGCTGATGTGATGTTGAAGGTTATTGTATTATTGATAATCATCAGTGTTTGAAGAAGTACTCAAATATTTAACTTAAGTAAAAGTACAGATACTAGAGTCTTATAACAAATACAAGGAATAGTCCTGGTTTCCACATTTTGAGTAAAAGTAGAACTAGTACTCATTCTGCACAATGACCCATTTAAAATAATTTAAAGTACAGAAGTATTATCAGCTAAATGTACTTCAAGAATCAACAGTAAAGGTACTCAGAACAGATCTTTTAAAAGTATTACATTGTTATGGTTATTTTATTATCCCAAGCAAGAGCATTTTAGTGTCACTGTATAGTCACTGCGTGTTCAAATAAATACAGCAGAGTAAACATTTTTATTCAGAAGTACAAAGTAGCATAACATGGAAAAACTCAAGTAAGTACAAATATGTCAAAAGAAAGTACTTGAGTAAATGTAGTTTCTTCACCGTCGATAATGATGTATTGCTTTGCAGTCTCACCTCAAACAGGGAATTAGCTTGTAGGGCTGCACGGTATGTTGTCGTGACGATAATCGCGATATGCGTAGTCACATCGCAGGACGTGCGATTATTAAGTAGGCAAATTTAACTCAAACACCTCATGTTACAATTATTTTGCTGCTTGCTACAAAAGGAAAACTTGCGCGGCTCTCATGTCAGGGTACTTGAGTGAGTGACAGCAAACCACCAATCACCATCAAATCTCCAAAGCAAACGGACCCCGTGATTAAAGGTAGAAACACTGAATAAAGTGGTTTCATGTGTTTCTCCAGTTCGGCGCTGCTAACGGAGCTAGCTCAGCTTGTTGCTCTGATAACTTAAGATCCAGACGTCCGTGACTAAAATCCTTCATCCGGTTAAATATAGTTAAACAAATAGCTAATTGTATCATTAAAGTTCAAGAAAGGATGGTTTGCGGGGAAAAAAACTGTATTTTCTTCAATTCCTGTATTTTTTCATATCGCAGGGGAAACAAATATCACAATGTCAGTTTTTTTCCAATATCGTGCAGCCCTATTGTAGATGTAGACACAAGAGGGATTAAATTAATGTTACATATACCAAGAAATATACAGATTACAGAAAAGTATATACAATAAGATTAGAGTAAATTAGTTTTCCAAGTTGTTTTAAATATCGTTTTACGGTCTGATTTATAAGGGCTGGCAGTTCGAGTGGACCTGAGGCATACGCTGCTTCACCTTGGATTCACACAAACAAATTAACTTCATAATCTATGAAGAAAACCAGCTCAGCGTGGAGGTCAGCGCCAGCACCTGGGAGAGGAGTTTAATTCGCTGCTTGCTTACTAATTATAGGGATGATTGTGATTTTTAAAAGTCTGCAGGATAAAGCAGATGATTGCAGGTGTTCTGCTGAGCGGGGACACAGACCTGTAATCTGATTATCCCGGATAAAAGGGCAGGATGTGTTTCTGTTTGCTCTTGATGTGTTCCTGCCAAAGGGTGGAAGAGGAGGAGGAAGAGGGAGGAAGAGGAGGAGGTTAGTGTGAAGCAGAGTCCTGCCCGACGGGTGACCCGCAAAAAAGGTGATTCGCGGGCTGGTATTTTTTTCAAACGCTTTTTTTCGGGTCTGGGTAAAACAAAGAAGATGCGGGTCGGGGTCGCGGGTGTTGCATAATATCTATATTAAAATATAATAATAATTTAATGTTAAATCCTCAGACCTCTCCCCCGCGGGACCGCGCATAATCATAACCTCTGCAGCGCATCAATCTGCTGCTGCATTGGAAATGGCTGAGCTGAAGCTCTCAGCGGAGAATACAGCATTTTCAATAACACTTCCTCAAGAGCGAAACCCAACGTCTGGAGGCTTTTGATTCCTAGATGAGAAAATAACCAACATCCCACGCTTTGAGACAAATATGCACCTGCGTGTGTTAACAATTGCACGTTTTCACTGCTCATATATAGGCTATGCGGGTTCGGGTCGCGGATCTTGTGCCGACGGGTCGGGTCGGGTTGCGGAACTAATTGGCAATATGTGCGGGTAGCGGGGCGGGTTCGGTATTGCACGTCGCGGGTGCGGGGCGGGAGCGGGTCTTGAAAATCAGACCCGTGCAGGACTCTGGTGTGAAGATGGAGGAGTTAAACACTCTGGATGACCTTTACGTAGAGAGCAGCATCCTCTTGATTCACACTCTGCTGCGTCCCTCCATTAAAGGTGTTTAAACGTCTGTATCGTCACAGGTGGCCTCCTCCACCCTTCTTCCAACCCCGTGTTTTTCTACCCTTTTTGGAGTCGTGGCCACACCAACAACCAAACAAGTGATAACAGACAGCCTAATGTCGTGTAAATATAATGACATGTTTGGCTACGAGATCAGCTCCTTAGTAGCTTTGAGAGCTCTGTCTTTGTCTTTGTTCTCATTTTTACAGAAAATAATCTTCGTGGCAAACAAATACTTACATAAACATATTAACACCACTTTCTGAATTAAAAAGCTAACGCTAGGCTATAAAGGAACTACAGCACGGTCACATGACTTCACGTCACCACCGCTAAGCTAAAGGTGGCTAATGTTGGGCTATAAAGGAACTACAGCACGGTCACATGACTTCACGTCACCACCGCTAAGCTAAAGGAGGCTAATGTTGGGCTATAAAGGAACTACAGCACGGTCACATGACTTCACGTCACCACCGCTAAGCTAAAGGTGGCTAATGTTGGGCTATAAAGGAACTACAGCACGGTCACATGACTTCACGTCACCACCGCTAAGCTAAAGGTGGCTAATGTTGGGCTATAAAGGAACTACAGCACGGTCACATGACTTCACGTCACCACCGCTAAGCTAAAGGAGGCTAATGTTGGGCTATAAAGGAACTACAGCACGGTCACATGACTTCACGTCACCACCGCTAAGCTAAAGGAGGCTAATGTTGGGCTATAAAGGAACTACAGCACGGTCACATGACTTCACGTCACCACCGCTAAGCTAAAGGTGGCTAATGTTGGGCTATAAAGGAACTACAGCACGGTCACATGACTTCACGTCACCACCGCTAAGCTAAAGGAGGCTAATGTTGGGCTATAAAGGAACTACAGCACGGTCACATGACTTCACGTCACCACCGCTAAGCTAAAGGAGGCTAATGTTGGGCTATAAAGGAACTACAGCACGGTCACATGACTTCACGTCACCACCGCTAAGCTAAAGGAGGCTAATGTTGGGCTATAAAGGAACTACAGCACGGTCACATGACTTCACGTCACCACCGCTAAGCTAAAGGTGGCTAATGTTGGGCTATAAAGGAACTACAGCACGGTCACATGACTTCACGTCACCACCGCTAAGCTAAAGGTGGCTAATGTTGGGCTATAAAGGAACTACAGCACGGTCACATGACTTCACGTCACCACCGCTAAGCTAAAGAGGCTAATGTTGGGCTATAAAGGAACTACAGCACGGTCACATGACTTCACGTCACCACCGCTAAGCTAAAGGGCTAATGTTGGGCTATAAAGGAACTACAGCACGGTCACATGACTTCACGTCACCACCGCTAAGCTAAAGGAGGCTAATGTTGGGCTATAAAGGAACTACAGCACGGTC
This sequence comes from Pogonophryne albipinna, assembly GCA_028583405.1. Taxonomy (NCBI): domain Eukaryota; kingdom Metazoa; phylum Chordata; class Actinopteri; order Perciformes; family Artedidraconidae; genus Pogonophryne; species Pogonophryne albipinna. The sequence goes on from JAPTMU010000251.1 coordinate 317,834, forward strand.
ACATGACTTCACGTCACCACCGCTAAGCTAAAGGTGGCTAATGTTGGGCTATAAAGGAACTACAGAACGGTCACATGACTTCACGTCACCACCGCTAAGCTAAAGGTGGCTAATGTTGGGCGTGATAACGTGTAGTCGTCTCATTTAGACATTTGTTAGCAACCGCTGTTTTTTCCACCAGTGGGGTATTTAGTGAAGTATTTTGTGTCACAAATCTCTGTCTTGTCTTAACCGCAGACCTTATTTCAGGATAACAACTAAAAAGACATTCAGGAAACCATTGACTTCCAGACCAGGGAACAGGAAGTGATGAAATGCTGACTCATTACAGGGTTGTAGGACTCATTCCTGCACCAATCTGTTAGGATCTCAAACACGGCTGTTTTCTGTAGAGTCCAGAAACGTTAAAGCAATAAAGTGGTGTGTGTGATTGTTCTAAAGTCACACGTCTAAAGTTCAGGTCCTGGAGGGTTTCTGCTTTTATGGGAGTGATGGTTAGTGACCACTGCTGTTAATAGAGTTCATAAGGCTGCTGGCTGTAAAGAGGATGAGACACGTCTGATTACATTTGCTTGTTTCCATGTGTTTCTTTGTTTGCCTGTTTGGAAAGTAGACAAATGAGGCCTGGGTGTGTAATGAGAGGCAGGAAGATGAGCTGCTGCATGTATTCCCATGACTCAGGGCAAGTAATCAGGAGTCATTTTGCTTTGAAGTGTTTATTCGTGGGATGTAATTCCAGCGTTTTGCTAGAGGTATGAATCGGGACTGCGTTTTTCAGTCCGTTTGGTCCACTCATTTTTTCCAGACTTCAAAATATCTTTACTAGGGATGCATACCGGTATCCGGTATCACCGAAATACCGTGTATATTAGGGTTATTTATGAATATACCACAATTTGCCCTGTGGACAAACGTAGATATTACACGTTGTTTTGTGAGACTGGGTTGGTATTGCGGTTTATGAAAAATTCATATCATACGGTATAAAGCTCACGGTATACCGCCCAGCAACACTTTAATATCTCCAGTACTTTGTTTTTCAACAAATACTTTTGTACCTGTGAATATTGGACTTGAAAGCGCCACGTTTTTAAAATGTAAAGATCTGCCGATCCTAACGTTTTTGGACATATTTTTAGGTTAAGTTGTAGAACAAGTTGTGGCGGTCAAACGCGTGTCACGAGGAAATCAAACAAACTCGCATATCTGGTCGTATAGGGACAAAAGGGACAACTCTGAAAGCTGCAGTTATGTACGCTCACATTTTAGACGCCACCAACATGAAATGTAGATTAACGCTAGTGGTGTACGATAATTATCGGCCCGATATTAGGAATGATGACGTCATCCCGATAAAAGTATTAATAGCCCCGATAATATACAATATATTTTTTGGGTAAGAAGAAAATCCTGCGGTGTGGGTGGATTGGGATGAGGGGCGCTTGTTTTTCACTCGGCTCCTCCCGTTTTGCCAGTACTGTGGTATTAGTGATTTAGGAAGAGGGGAGTTTTTCACAAATCCAGCGCTCCCTAACTCATGCCTGGCTGTGACGTAAATGGTGTGCGGCCGTGAAGCCAGGACAGTAAACAAACATGTCGTCGGTAGTATGGGACTATTTCAAAGTTTCAGAGTTAGATAGTTCGCTTGCTATTTGTATTAACAAATGAAATGCAGAAGTTCCACGAGGAGGGAACAAGGCAACGAGCTATAATACTTCCAACCTGATTAGTCACCTGAAACATCGCCATCGCTACGATGGTGTGTTAAAAGCGTACGAAGACGCCTGCGCTGCTAAACTAGCGGCGAATCCAAAGCCAGCTGCAAAGGCACCGGGGCTTTTACCTATCGACGAGGCTTTTGAAAAAGGCAAGACGTTTGCCAGAGACGACCCCAGGGCTAAAACGATCTCTAACTTCATCATAGAAATGATGGCGCTTGACGAGAGTCAAAACTGTTCTTGGCTTTGTTTTGTTCATAGTAGTAATGCTCATGTCATTTGCTCACTACTAGTCTTCTTTTTACCACCAGGTGTGCAAAAACTACAGGTACATTTAATATATAAATTTATTATCGGGTATCGGTCTTGAGAAGCAGGGAGTTATCGGTTTCAAAAAACCAATATCGTGCATCCATAATTAACGCGCTTTGCAGCATTTTGTCTCACGGTGATCACTCAAATCACTTCACCACCAACGAACTGTCACAAGGGCAAAGAAAATAATTTCCCCCCTCCCACCCAGGTCACCATGTCTTCCAACTTCTGCCCTCAGGGAGGCGCTACAGGTCGCTGTCCACCAAAACCGCCCGCTCCAAAAACAGCTTCTTCCCCTTTGCAATACGGACATTAAATGGACTCTAAATAACCCCAATGAACAATCACAATCCACCACACCTTGAACTTTATGTTATGGTATGTCTTTGCCCTGTGCGGTACTTCTTATTGTCTGTTGAATTGTATGGAACAAGCTGTAATACTCTGCACTGAACACGAATTCCACCAGCCTGGCTGTGTGGTCATTAAAGATTCTAATCTAATAACATTTGGAGGAAAAGCTTTGTATCAAACTGTTACGTTCCCTCCTGGAATAGCGGTACAAAGGGAAGTGACAACATATATAATAACCGAGAGAGAGAGAAAAGGAGAGGAAACTGATTTGTGAAGCCACAAGGTGATCTTTTAATTAATAAAAGAAAGAGACTCACCAGCAGCCAATTTGCAAACTTACGACAAAACCAAAACAACTTTCTCATAACAGAAAGCGACCACAGTAAACCATAACAATACTCAGAACTTCTGTGAGTCTCACGTCGACAACAACAAAACACTGCACTGCTGCACAGATCATCCACTGCCATCCATGCAGCTCACAGGAGAAGGAAGAGAGCGTCTGCAGCCTCCCTCAGGTCCTTTATGGAGGCCCTGATTGGGGATTGGGAGCACCTGAGGGAGAGGCTGCACCTGGAGGGAGACAATCAGGGGGACAGGGGGAGAGAGAGACACACACACACACACACACACACACACACACATTATCTATCAGTGTGTTGAGAGAGTCCTCCCCAGGGTAACAGGGATGTTCCCAATAAATGCTTGTCTGCTTTGAGATCTTGTTTTTTAAAGACAAAATATCACGTGTTCTTGTCCTTCAGATGTTGTGATTAACGGATATATCTTCATTATTGCAGTTCAATCAGGAGAGACGGTGTTGATGCAAGAATACATATTTATTGCAGGAATAAACAAATGAATGTAATGGAGTTTTGGCGATTAGGCTCCATTGTGCAGGAGTATCATTCGGGAGGGGAGAACCGATCGGATGAAACCCCCGGGGTCTAGACCCTGGTGGTGGTGAATGGATGGTTGGGTTCGGTCTGAAGGGGAGGGGCTTAGCTTGACCCTGGTGGTGGTGAATGGATGGTTGGGTTTGGTCTGAAGGGGAGTGGCTTAACTTGACCCTGGTGGTGGTGAATGGATAGTTGGGTTCGGTCTGAAGGGGAGGGGCTTAGCTTGACCCTGGTGGTGGTGAATGGATGGTTGGGTTTGGTCTGAAGGGGAGTGGCTTAACTTGACCCTGGTGGTGGTGAATGGATAGTTGGGTTCGGTCTGAAGGGGAGGGCTTAGCTTGACCCTGGTGGTGGTGAATGGATAGTTGGGTTCGGTCTGAAGGGGAGTGGCTTAGCTTGACCCTGGTGGTGGTGAATGGATAGTTGGGTTCGGTCTGAAGGGGAGTGGCTTAGCTTGACCCTGGTGGTGGTGAATGGATAGTTGGGGTTGGTCTGAAGGGGAGTGGCTTTGCTTGACCCTGGTGGTGGTGAATGGATAGTTGGGTTTGGTCTGAAGGGGAGGGGCTTAGCTTGACCCTGGTGGTGGTGAATGGATGGTTGGGTTCGGTCTGAAGGGGAGTGGCTTAGCTTGACCCTGGTGGTGGTGAATGGATAGTTGGGGTCGGTCTGAAGGGGAGTGGCTTAGCTTGACCCTGGTGGTGGTGAATGGATAGATGGGTTCGGTCTGAAGGGGAGGGGCTTAGCTTGACCCTGGTGGTGGGAATGGATAGTTGGGTTCGCTCTGAAGGGGAGGGGCTTAGCTTGACCCTGGTGGTGGTGAATGGATGGTTGGGTTCGGTCTGAAGGGGAGGGGCTTAGCTTGACCCTGGTGGTGGTGAATGGATAGTTGGGTTCGGTCTGAAGGGGAGGGCTTAGCTTGACCCTGGTGGTGGTGAATGGATAGTTGGGTTCGGTCTGAAGGGGAGGGGCTTAGCTTGACCCTGGTGGTGGTGAATGGATAGTTGGGTTCGGTCTGAAGGGGAGGGGCTTAGCTTGACCCTGGTGGTGGTGAATGGATATTGGGGTCGGTCTGAAGGGGAGGGGCTTAGCTTGACCCTGGATTCAGAGGGACAGGAGGTGAAAAGTGGTGGTGGAGGGTTGCGTCGAGTCACCTGAAATGACAGCTGTCAGAGGTTTGTGGGAATAGAGCGAAGTGATTGGTTAAGCTGGGGAGTGACGCCCCCGATCACTTATTGAGAGGAGAGAGAGCAGTGACATAGACATAGTAAATGAATGAGTAAAGACGGCCTTCCTGGTTGAACTTGCGCTGAGCTTCATTTGTCTAATCTGTATTTTTATATTTGGTTGGACAAAAGACAAAGAAAAAGGCTGTGAAAAATGATCAGGAGGGCGTATTTCATTGTGTATGATTATTATTATTATGTATTTAGCTTGTTTTATTGTTGTAAACTAGAATTCAAAGGAATATATCGCTGCGCCCTCAAACCAAAATGCAGATTTCCCCCGTAAAATGTGAAAGTGATTCCAGAAAACAATATTTCTGTTCCTCAAAAAGTGTATAATTCCTCCAGAACTATGAGTCTCAAACAGAGCGCCAGGCAGCTTTGTTTTTACAGAGCTCCGACGTCACGTTGTTGTTTACGTCTGCGGAGACATCTTGTTTACGGGCGTCATGATCTCGAGATAATTGATATATCTTATACGCAAGATCAGCGCCACAGTACTCTTGAAACCCCTGTTCCTGTACGGTGGCCTTCAGGTTCAAACGCGCTACAACTCTTCCATCAAGAGAAACACGCTGCAGATTCTCAAAGGAAACATCTTAAAGAAACATTTTCAGCAACTTGACAACACATGCAGCATTTAGAGAACACTCTGCTCGAAACTAGCACTCATCACAACGATCTAATAATCAGGGAAGCACTGAGGAACAATCGGTGCACCCACACGTCTCTACTTTGACTCGCATGCTGATCTGAATACACAGGATCAATCAGTGCTATCTGCACTCCTGCATCTCCTCTCGCTAGAGGACGGATAAACACTCACTCTCAGGCCCTCTGTAGTCAACACTGTATGGAGGACTACAATTGTGTGGGAGAGACGAGGGATTTGAGCTCTGCAGACCATTAACATGCACTGGGAACACGAATAACACGAATATGACCTTCGCAGTATTTACATTGAAATATAATTATTCCATTCTATTTCAATACTGCTATATTTTACTATATTTTTGTAATGTTATTATAGTTTTCTTTTAATAGTTCTGTGTGTTTTGGTGAATTTAGAGGAAATTACTATGTTTTTTCTCAGAATTAGATTTTTTTTACTCGAAATTTGACTTTTTTCTTAGAATTCGTTTTTTTCTCAGAATTTGACTTTTAGTCGATATTTGACTTTTTTGTCTGAATTAGATTTTTTTTTACTTGAAATGTTGCTTAGTCTTCTGAATTAGATTTTTTTCAGAATTTCACTTTTTCTCAGAATTTCACTTTTTTCTATTTCAATGTAAATACTGCTATATTTTATGTTATTATAGTTTTCTTTTAATAGTTCTGTGTGTTTTGGTGAATTTAGAGGAAATTACTGTTTTTTCTCAGAATTAGACTTTTTTTTGTCGATATTTGACTTTTTTGTCAGAATTTGACTTTTTTTTAAAGAATTTTACTTTTTCTCAGAATTTCACTTTTTTCTATTTCAATGTAAATACTGCTATATTTTACTATATTTTTGTAATGTTATTATAGTTTTCTTTTAATAGTTCTGTGTGTTTTGGTGAATTTAGAGGAAATTACTATGTTTTTTCTCAGAATTAGATTTTTTTTACTCGAAATTGACTTTTTTCTCAGAATTGGATTTTTTGTCAGAATTAGATTTTTTTTACTTGAAATGTTGCTTAGTCCTCTGAATTAGATTTTTTTCAGAATTGGACTTTTTCTCAGATATTCACTTTTTTGTCAGAATTTGATTTTTAAAGAATTTGATTTTTTAAAGAATTTGACTTTTTCTCAGAATTTCACTTTTTTTCTATTTCAATGTAAATACTGCTATATTTTATGTTATTATAGTTTTCTTAAAATAGTTCTCTATCTGTGTTTTTATTTTTGTTTAACTTTTATGTATGCACCACGACATCAAGTCAAATTCTCAACTATGTGTCACCTGGTTCTGAGAATACACATTAATATCTCACGTTACTTCAATCGTCCCCAAAGCACACAGTCTCAGAGTTAATGACAGTGTTCTTTTAGATGTAGATAAATCAGTTTTTTGTGTTAACGATCATCTTAATTTGGGATTAAAGTGTGTTTATGTCGTCATAAAAGCTAGTTTTTATGCTCCAAATATTCTCATGAGAATGACAATACTGTATTTTGTGAGAAACAGATTAATTTACAAGAATAATAAATGAGGGATTTGAGCCTCTGCAGACCATTTACATGCACACAGGGACCACCACAGAATATGACCTCTTTAACCCTGGGACTGCAGTTGCCCTCCTGTCCTGCAGGGGGCACACTCCATCAGCTGGGGATGTGGAGCAGGTAGATCCTCTTTGAAAGACGCTAATCTAAAACAATGCTGTCTCCTCAAAGCCTTAAGACTCTGCACTGAGGAAGCTTTGAACACGGTATCTTCTCAGCAGCACTGGCGCTACTTTTCTTTATATCTGCTCAACCAATGATAAAAGAGACATAGTACCTGAGTGTTAGCTCATGCTAATTGAATGAAGTTGTGGCTAATGCTCACTCAGTGTCGGGCTTATTGTGCTGCAGTGAGGAAGAAGGGGCCTCTTTAACGTCAGGTGAATATTACACTGATGCGAACAGTAAAGACACACTTCATTTAAATATGAGGTGTTTTATCAATTAATGGACTGATCTGTAAACTGAGTTTCGCACACAGACAGTCCGCCTCTTTAAATTACATTTTCTATTTTAGTTTGCGTTATTTTTTGGCTTCCTTAGTCACAAATATTTAGTGTTATGATACAGTTGTTTTCTTTTAACCTGTTTGCATTTCTCAATGTAACATTTAAATACCAGTGTTTGGAAATCAGTATAAAAACAATACTAGTGTATTTAAAATATATACTCAATTTTAACAACTCACAGGAAACGTGGAAAAAAATCTATATTTCAAATTGAAAGTCTTCTGCTTGTAAAGATATCCTGAATATCCAAACCTGTGTGTGTCTGCGAAAATATCGCTATTTATGCCAAATAAATACTTAAATTAGAGCTGATTTCTACATTAAAAGGAGATTGTTGTTGTTGTTGTTTGTTATCCTGAGTATCTAAACCTGTGAATGTTGTTATTAGTGTAAATTGCAGCGTTTTCTTCTGGTAATGAGTTTGTCTTTAGGGACTACATCATATTTTCCAGCAGGTTTGTCCGCTGAGCATTTGTTGGAAGTTTCCTCTTTTCCAGACTCTGGCTGTGAAAATATTGAAAGTAGACGAGAAATACCTGGAATTCATTCAGACGGTGGAAAACACGATGTTCTCCAGAAGAGAGAGAGGCAACAGAAAGGGTTATACTCAGAAATCTAGTGTTTTACAAAAAGAATGAGATTCCCTGCTGATGTTCAGGTATCAGTATGTAGTGTCTCTACTTTAAAGAGTCCTCTCCTGCTGATGTTCAGGTATCAGTATGTAGTGTCTCTACTTTAAAGAGTCCTCTCCTGCTGATGTTCAGGTGTATATCAGTATGTAGTGTCTCTTTAAAGAGTCCTCTCCTGCTGATGTTCAGGTGTATATCAGTATGTAGTGTCTCTACTTTAAAGAGTCCTCTCCTGCTGATGTTCAGGTGTATATCAGTATGTAGTGTCTCTACTTTAAAGAGTCCTCTCCTGCTGATGTTCAGGTGTATATCAGTATGTAGTGTCTCTACTTTAAAGAGTCCTCTCCTGCTGATGTTCAGGTGTATATCAGTATGTAGTGTCTCTACTTTAAAGAGTCCTCTCCTGCTGATGTTCAGGTGTATATTAGTATGTAGTGTCTCTACTTTAAAGAGTCCTCTCCTGCTGATGTTCAGGTGTATATCAGTATGTAGTATCTCTACTTTAAAGAGTCCTCTCCTGCTGATGTTCAGGTGTATATCAGTATGTAGTGTCTCTACTTTAAAGAGTCCTCTCCTGCTGATGTTCAGGTGTATATCAGTATGTAGTGTCTCTACTTTAAAGAGTCCTCTCCTGCTGATGTTCAGGTGTATATTAGTATGTAGTGTCTCTACTTTAAAGAGTCCTCTCCTGCTGATGTTCAGGTGTATATCAGTATGTAGTATCTCTACTTTAAAGAGTCCTCTCCTGCTGATGTTCAGGTGTATATCAGTATGTAGTGTCTCTACTTTAAAGAGTCCTCTCCTGCTGATGTTCAGGTGTATATCAGTATGCAGTGTCTCTACTTTAAAGAGTCCTCTCCTGCTGATGTTCAGGTGTATATCAGTATGTATTGTCTCTACTTTAAAGAGTCCTCTCCTGCTGATGTTCAGGTGTATATCAGTATGTAGTGTCTCTACTTTAAAGAGTCCTCTCCTGCTGATGTTCAGGTGTATATCAGTATGTAGTGTTTCTACTTTAAAGAGTCCTCTCCTGCTGATGTTCAGGTGTATATCAGTATGTAGTGTCTCTACTTTAAAGAGTCCTCTCCTGCTGATGTTCAGGTGTATATCAGTATGTAGTGTCTCTACTTTAAAGAGTCCTCTCCTGCTGATGTTCAGGTGTATATCAGTATGTAGTGTCTCTACTTTAAAGAGTCCTCTCCTGCTGATGTTCAGGTGTATATCAGTATGTAGTGTCTCTACATTAAAGAGTCCTCTCCTGCTGATGTTCAGGTGTATATCAGTACGTAGTGTCTCTACTTTAAAGAGTCCTCTCCTGCTGATGTTCAGGTGTATATCAGTACGTAGTGTCTCTACTTTAAAGAGTCCTCTCCTGCTGATGTTCAGGTGTATATCAGTATGTAGTGTCTCTACTTTAAAGAGTCCTCTCCTGCTGATGTTCAGGTGTATATCAGTATGTAGTGTCTCTACTTTAAAGAGTCCTCTCCTGCTGATGTTCAGGTGTATATCAGTATGTAGTGTCTCTACTTTAAAGAGTCCTCTCCTGCTGATGTTCAGGTGTATATCAGTATGTAGTGTCTCTACTTTAAAGAGTCCTCTCCTGCTGATGTTCAGGTGTATATCAGTATGTAGTGTCTCTACTTTAAAGAGTCCTCTCCTGCTGATGTTCAGGTGTATATCAGTATGTAGTGTTTCTACTTTAAAGAGTCCTCTCCTGCTGATGTTCAGGTGTATATCAGTATGTAGTGTCTCTACTTTAAAGAGTCCTCTCCTGCTGATGTTCAGGTGTATATCAGTATGTAGTGTCTCTACTTTAAAGAGTCCTCTCCTGCTGATGTTCAGGTGTATATCAGTATGTAGTGTCTCTACATTAAAGAGTCCTCTCCTGCTGATGTTCAGGTGTATATCAGTACGTAGTGTCTCTACTTTAAAGAGTCCTCTCCTGCTGATGTTCAGGTGTATATCAGTACGTAGTGTCTCTACTTTAAAGAGTCCTCTCCTGCTGATGTTCAGGTGTATATCAGTATCTAGTGTCTCTACTTTAAAGAGTCCTCTCCTCCTGATGTTCAGGTGTATATCAGTATGTAGTGTCTCTACTTTAAAGAGTCCTCTCCTGCTGATGTTCAGGTGTATATCAGTACGTAGTGTCTCTACTTTAAAGAGTCCTCTCCTGCTGATGTTCAGGTGTATATCAGTACGTAGTGTCTCTACTTTAAAGAGTCCTCTCCTGCTGATGTTCAGGTGTATATCAGTATGTAGTGTCTCTACTTTAAAGAGTCCTCTCCTGCTGATGTTCAGGTGTATGTCAGTATGTAGTGTCTCTACTTTAAAGAGTCCTCTCCTGCTGATGTTCAGGTGTATATCAGTATGTAGTGTCTCTACTTTAAAGAGTCCTCTCCTGCTGATGTTCAGGTGTATATCAGTATGTAGTGTCTCTACTTTAAAGAGTCCTCTCCTGCTGATGTTCAGGTGTATATCAGTATGTAGTGTCTCTACTTTAAAGAGTCCTCTCCTGCTGATGTTCAGGTGTATATCAGTACGTAGTGTCTCTACTTTAAAGAGTCCTCTCCTGCTGATGTTCAGGTGTATATCAGTATGTAGTGTCTCTACTTTAAAGAGTCCTCTCCTGCTGATGTTCAGGTGTATATCAGTATGTAGTGTCTCTACTTTAAAGAGTCCTCTCCTGCTGATGTTCAGGTGTATATCAGTATGTAGTGTCTCTACTTTAAAGAGTTCTCTCCTGCTGATGTTCAGGTGTATATCAGTATGTAGTGTCTCTACTTTAAAGAGTCCTCTCCTGCTGATGTTCAGGTGTATATCAGTATGTAGTGTCTCTACTTTAAAGAGTCCTCTCCTGCTGATGTTCAGGTGTATATCAGTATGTAGTGTCTCTACTTTAAAGAGTCCTCTCCTGCTGATGTTCAGGTGTATATCAGTATGTAGTGTCTCTACATTAAAGAGTCCTCTCCTGCTGATGTTCAGGTGTATATCAGTACGTAGTGTCTCTACTTTAAAGAGTCCTCTCCTGCTGATGTTCAGGTGTATATCAGTACGTAGTGTCTCTACTTTAAAGAGTCCTCTCCTGCTGATGTTCAGGTGTATATCAGTATCTAGTGTCTCTACTTTAAAGAGTCCTCTCCTCCTGATGTTCAGGTGTATATCAGTATAGTGTCTCTACTTTAAAGAGTCCTCTCCTGCTGATGTTCAGGTGTATATCAGTACGTAGTGTCTCTACTTTAAAGAGTCCTCTCCTGCTGATGTTCAGGTGTATATCAGTACGTAGTGTCTCTACTTTAAAGAGTCCTCTCCTGCTGATGTTCAGGTGTATATCAGTATGTAGTGTCTCTACTTTAAAGAGTCCTCTCCTGCTGATGTTCAGGTGTATGTCAGTATGTAGTGTCTCTACTTTAAAGAGTCCTCTCCTGCTGATGTTCAGGTGTATATCAGTATGTGTCTCTACTTTAAAGAGTCCTCTCCTGCTGATGTTCAGGTGTATATCAGTATGTAGTGTCTCTACTTTAAAGAGTCCTCTCCTGCTGATGTTCAGGTGTATATCAGTATGTAGTGTCTCTACTTTAAAGAGTCCTCTCCTGCTGATGTTCAGGTGTATATCAGTACGTAGTGTCTCTACTTTAAAGAGTCCTCTCCTGCTGATGTTCAGGTGTATATCAGTATGTAGTGTCTCTACTTTAAAGAGTCCTCTCCTGCTGATGTTCAGGTGTATATCAGTATGTAGTGTCTCTACTTTAAAGAGTCCTCTCCTGCTGATGTTCAGGTGTATATCAGTATGTAGTGTCTCTACTTTAAAGAGTTCTCTCCTGCTGATGTTCAGGTGTATATCAGTATGTAGTGTCTCTACTTTAAAGAGTCCTCTCCTGCTGATGTTCAGGTGTATATCAGTATGTAGTGTCTCTACTTTAAAGAGTCCTCTCCTGCTGATGTTCAGGTGTATATCAGTATGTAGTGTCTCTACTTTAAAGAGTCCTCTCCTGCTGATGTTCAGGTGTTCAGAAATCCTATACGGAGATTTTGTGAATAGTTTTTTTTAAAGCAGCTGGACTAGACGTCTCTCTCGCCGAACATTTGCACGTGGTTTGTTGACTTTGTGGAATTTCTATTTGTCTCCAGCTTACAAGGAATTTGCATTTTGGTGCGAACAGTTGGTATCTCCAGAGGGTAGATGCAAAAGAACTGGAAACAAGAACATAAATGTACAATAGAAGAATTAAAGTAACAAAAATATGTTGGTTTTATTCAAATGTGCAAAGTTCAGTCATTTCGTGAAATACGGACTATTGTCGTAAAAGCGTGTATTTTTATTTTATAGAAATGAGGCAGATATCAATCAGACACAAAGGGCTTTACATTTCCTCAAAAAATACATCTTAACATGTTTTAACAACTTTTTAAAGAGCTGCAACGACATCCCCTCTCACATCTCTGAACAATGTTTAAATAATGATGTTTGCTTTGTTCAGCACTGTTAACTGCAAGCAGCTGTTGTGTGCAGTGGGATGATGTTACACGACCAGGCGATATCAATACGTTATTACTGTTTGTTCAGCGGTTGATCTTTTATTATGTCCGTGTGACTGACGCCATTGTGGCCGAGTGGCACAAATCAATGAGAGGCTCTTTAGGGAAGTTCATTTTTGTATAGACGCTGAAATATCGATGACTATTGGATGGGTTTTGATGAAATGTGGTTCATCGTTAATGTTCCTGTTGGTTTGTGTTATTTCTGTGTCGGTCCCTGAAGGCAGCATCCCCCCGGTCCAATGGGATTTCTCTGTGATTTTGGATTATTGCAGAATAATCTCTGGTTCAAACAAACGTTTCTGATTCTTACACGTTGAGTTCAGCAGGATAATGTCCACATATTAACACCACTTAATGATTCCTGAAGTAAAAAGCTAATGTTGGGCTATAAAGGAACTACAGCACGGTCACATGACTTCACTTCACCACCGCTAAGCTAAAGGAGGCTAATGTTGGGCTATAAAGGAACTACAGCACGGTCACATGACTTCACGTCACCACCGCTAAGCTAAAGGCGGCTAATGTTGGGCTAGAAAGGAACTACAGCACGGTCACATGACTTCACGTCACCACTGCTAAGCTAAAGGAGGCTAATGTTGGGCTATAAAGGAACTACAGCACGGTCACATGACTTCACGTCACCACCGCTAAGCTAAAGGTGGCTAATGTTGGGCGTGATGTCGTTTAGTCGTCTCATTTAGGCACTTGTTGGCAACCTCTGTTTTTCAATTAACCAGTGGCGTATTTACTGATTTGTGGGAGGTTTCTGTTTCCACGGAAGATTTAGAGTTGCCGATACCCAGAATGAAAGAGGTTGTTGTTGAAGCTCCAGGCTGCTGCAGCGTCACTGCGTGGTCGTACAGCTCATCTCTGCAGTCGATGAGTTCAGCAGGAGTTCAGCTGGTTTTCGCTGAATGTGGAGACAGACTCGTCCTGTCTCCTCCTCAGATAAATGTCCTCGGGCTCAGAGGAGAAGAATCTGTTTCCTCTGCTAAAATGACTCTTATTTTTTCTGTCTTGCAGCTTTCCGAGAGACAACTATTCAGTGAAGATGAGACCATGGTCCCAGTACTAACCTCCAGAAAGGCCAGTGAACTTCCCGTCAACGAAGTCGTGTGTGTGCTGCAGGTAACCTTCTTCTGTCCAAACACATGGTTTCAGTCCCAATGCTTTGCCTCCTTTCCACTCAAAATCAACCCTGTTAGAGTTCTGTGCGTGTGCTAGTTTGGTCCCACACACAAACCAGTTCCTAACAACCAACAATGGAGGACTGCATTGTTCATATTTGCCCGTGTAGGCACACAGGCCGCTGGGTTTTCATCCGCCTGTGCTGTCACTGCAGGCACAAACATCTTTCATTATATTCCACATGCCCTCTCAAATTCAAATTAAATTCAAAGGTTTTATTGTCATATGCACAAAGCTTCAGTTTAGAAATGGCAATGAAATTCTTCTGACCTGAGCTCCTCCAACAAATATAATACAAAAATAAAAAAGTGTGCAAGAAGTCGATAGGTAGGTAGATAGATAGATAGATGGATAGGTAGATAGATAGACGGATGGATAGGTAGATAGATGGATAGGTAGATAGATAGACGGATGGATAGGTAGATAGATGGATAGATAGATAGACGGATGGATAGAGAGATATATGGATGGATAGGTAGGTAGATGAATAGGTAGATAGATGGATGGATAGGTAGGTAGGTAGGTAGATAGATGGATGGATAGATAGATGGATGGATAGATAGGTAGGTAGGTAGATAGATGGATGGATGGATAGGTAGGTAGATGGATAGGTAGATAGATGGATGGATAGGTAGATATATGGATAGATAGATAGATAGATGGATGGATAGAGAGATAGATGGATGGATAGATAGATGGATGGATAGATAGGTAGGTAGATAGATAGATGGATGGATAGGTAGGTATGGATAGGTAGATAGATGGATGGATAGATAGATAGATAGATGGATGGATGGATGGATGGATGGATGGATAGAGAGATAGATGGATGGATAGGTAGGTAGATGGATGGATAGGTAGGTAGATGGATGGATAGGTAGGTAGGTAGATAGATGGATAGATGGATAGATAGATGGATAGATAGATAGGTAGGTAGATAGATGGATGGATAGGTAGATAGATGGATAGATAGATAGATGGATAGAGAGATGGATGGATGGATAGGTAGGTAGATGAATAGGTAGATAGATGGATAGGTAGGTAGGTAGGTAGATAGATAGATGGATGGATAGGTAGGTAGATGGATAGGTAGATAGATGGATAGGTAGATAGATGGATGGATAGGTCGATAGATGGATAGATAGATAGATAGATAGATGGATAGAGAGATAGATGGATGGATAGGTAGGTAGATGAATAGGTAGATAGATGGATAGGTAAGTAGATAGATGGATGGATAGGTAGGTAGATAGATGGATGGGTAGGTAGATAGATGGATGGATAGGTAGATAGATGGATGGATAGATAGATAGTTAGATGGATAGAGAGATAGATAGATAGACGGATGGATAGAGAGATAGATGGATGGATAGATGGATAGATAGATGGATAGATAGATAGACGGATGGATAGATAGATAGGTAGATAGGTAGATGGATAGAGAGATAGATGGATGTATAGATAGATAGACGGATGGATAGATAGATAGGTAGATAGGTAGATGGATAGAGAGATAGATGGATGTATAGGTAGGTAGATGAATAGGTAGATAGATAGATGGATGGATAGGTAGATAGATGGATGGATAGGTAGGTAGGTAGATAGATAGACGGATGGATAGATAGATAGATAGGTAGATAGGTAGATGGATAGAGGGATAGATAGATAGACGGATGGATAGGTAGATAGATAGGTAGATAGATAGGTAGATGGATAGAGAGATAGATTGAGAGAGAGACACATACATAGACACACATGTTGATGTAGAAGGGACATGAAGAAGTGGATTTTGCATAATAGGTGACCATTAAAGAGAATGTTGTTGTGGACAGGCTGACCTGCAGGTGGGTCTGGTGGAGGAGGAGGTGAACCGGAGGAGAGCGTACCACGGCTGGAACGAGTTTGACATCGGTGAGGAGGAGCCGCTATGGAGGAAGTACATCTCACAGGTGACGCCTCCAAACTCTGTCCAATTCGGGAATGTTCCTAAATCCTGCTTTCTGTGGGCTTCCCTCTCCTGAAGTGTGTCCTAAGAGAAGATAGGACTTTATTCATCTTGAGGGAAATAGTTGTGCCAGAGTTACAAACATACAATAAACACAGCAGCATAATAATGAAACTGTACTCTAACAGTGCAGCAAAAAGAGCAATTAAATATCTCCAGGAAACAAAGAGGGTCACACCATTAACGTAAACGTAGTGGCAGAGACGTAATTGCACGTTGTTCTAGAACATTATTAATAATAATATTGCACATGTTGTATTATGTATAGCAGAGTGTTGTGTAATGATGGTAGTGGTGTTAGTGCATGTAAATGGTCTGCAAAGGCTAAAATCCCTGTGTTTCCCTCTAAGGAAGTTTCTCCATAAGAATCCAATGAGATTTTTCGATTTTAAAGCCCTGATTGCAGCAGGTTTTAGGACACGAATACCTGCATGAATATATCAGTGATTTGCAGCTGGATTATTCAAATGTCATTTTCTTGAAATCTGTTAAAATTCTATCGTTTTTGATCCGACCGCCCCAAATGCTCACATATGCCACTTTCTCAAAACG